>VNWX01001935.1:0-13502 GCA_009869905.1 Ceratophysella communis | reverse complement strand
TGGTGGACCACTATTTCCGGTCGCTCCAGCGTTACCCTTCTGCCCCGGTGGCCCTTCAGAACCTGGAATTCCAGGGGCACCGGAAAGTCCTGGAAATCCTCTTGGTCCTGGAAAGCCGCGGGGTCCCTAAATTACAGAAACTTTTGAATTTTAGATCTCAATTATCTCAAGGCCTGACCAACTGTTTTTCATACCATTTCTCCGCCTTGACCTGGAAGTCCCTGTGCTCCGTCGTCTCCCTGTGGTCCATCGTGACCGGGCATACCTTTCTCGCCGGGCGTACCCTTGTCTCCACGCTCTCCTTTTTCACCCGGTAGCTATAAGAATTCCCGTATTTTGTAAATACTTTACACTTAGGTCATACGTTTAATTGATTTTACTGCTAATTGTAGAATTAATGTTCCCGCCAGAGCCAGAACTGGCCATTTTATTCTACTCACCCCTGGAATCCCCAACGGACCTTGTTCTCCCTTTTCCCCCGGTGGTCCAGTCATTCCACGTTCACCATCTCTCCCAGCTCTACCTCTACGGCCATCCCGTCCTGGCATTCCCATCTCGCCCCTATGACCTCGTGGACCTGGAAAATCAATGTTTTAAATACGACACCTGGAAAAAAGTTGCGACTATAATACTACCACTGGATACTTACCCGGCTCTCCCATTTCTCCCGCTTCACCCTTGACCCCTTCAGTTCCTGGTGGCCCAACTGGACCAGGAGTTCCGGTCAAACCCATTGGTCCCTGCGGTCCTTGCATTGCCATCTAATGAAAAGATTAGGTGTTTAACTCATCGTCATTCATCGTGATGGTATTAAGTAACAAGTGGCACTAACCATGTGCTGAGCCAGCATTTGTCGTAAAGCTTCGGCAGTAGCGTCAGGACCTTTAGAACCTCCTCCATCACCACCACCGGCTGCAGAGGTCAACTGAAAAAAAGAGAATCATCGATTGCTTTTTTTAGATTCTAAATCAAACTCGCAAAGAATAATAAAGCCGCTAACCGGAATCATGAAAACATGTCCAGGAGGTCCTTGAATACCGGTGGTTCCATCCAATCCGTTTCTTCCTGAATCTCCAGGATCTCCCTTCGGACCTGCAGGTCCTGGTGCACCAGTGTAACCTGGAAATTGGGATAAATTGATAGAAATCCTTAGTAATTTCAAACGACAGAAATACTTAACCTAACCTAGCAATAACCTAACCTACCCCTCGGACCGGGAGTTCCACGAATAACTTGAATATTTGTTGGAAATCCAGTATCAGCGCTGGAACTTTCGTCGGTCTGTAAGATCAGAAGTAAAAAATTTCATGAGCTGTAATTTCTGCAAGTTTAGGTGTTCCTGGTTACCTGATTTCTAAATTGAGGGTAATTTGAGGGGTCCCCTTCGGTAAACGTAGGGGAATTATTGTTATCGTCCCCTTCCACAGTTCCACGAAAATCCGGCATTGGTAAATTGCAATTGGGCATATACTTGGAGCAAACTTCGTAAGCTGATTCGGGACCCGGTACTATATAAAGTTGCTGAATATCTCCCATGAAAAACGCATTGTCATTCAGTAACTGTTGACCGATGAGTAGGACGCCGGTATTTGAAGGACTCGTTCCAAAAGTCCGATTCAGTTCAAGTGCACCCACAACCTTGCAATCCAGGATCAGGGTTACCGAATTTCCTTTGACGGCCAGGCCGAGTCGATGCCACCTGGTTCCGAAACATACGCGTGTTACAAAGCTTTAGCGTTTCAAATTGGTCTCACCACTGCACTTACTTTCCATCATTAATCGTTGCGTCAAATGTTACCCGATATGCGTTTGTCGGTCGACCATCTTCGTTGTCCTAATTGGGGAAAAAGGTATAATCAGGCAACTGTACTTTCAAGCCTGGTATTAGCAAAGTCTCAAGCTTTACCTGATAAACTAAAGTAATTCGATCATCGATTTCGACCGCTAGCTCTTCGTCCCCGACATCATTGTACAATGTAAAGAGGGCCGAACGGGAGTCAGGGATTGGACGAAATGTTGAAACAACCGAAAAGTCAACCGGAAACCCGTCTACAGAACAATGGTCAGAGGTCAGCAGACACAAGAACCGCTAAAATTTACTTTACCTGGACAAAATATCATCCCTGATCCCTGCTTACCCGGAAATAACTGTCCAGTATTGACTGATAAAACTGCACGGGACGATAGTCTATATGCCAGGTCTTGTACTTTTTCAAATTCGCCAGCATCTTCTCCGTTTGCCGTTGATAGCGGAACACGTTTATCACAAAATCCCTTGGTTTTCTCAACGCCCAGGGGTACTTCACGAACGCCGGTAGCGTCCAGCAAGTCGGCAGTACCTGTAATTTTGTCGCATATTTCCCCATAAAGCTAAATCATCAAATTTCAGTCCTTCCTGATCCTGATGCCTGCTTTATTCCACGCGGTAACTATGCACGCATACTTGCATAAAAGGCTAATGCCCTTTGATGACTAGCCTGTGGCTAGATCACACACCAAACAGTGATCTCGTGACCCTAGCCAGTGACCTCGATAAGAACTCGAGACAAGCCGTACTTACATTACATATCCGTATACAAGAAAATACGAAACTATGCCCTAAGTCAAACACGAGTGTTTCATTCAAATGATTCTCCACAGTTCAACCCCATGTTTATTTTATGCGTTACACTTACCAGGCGGCAGCGGTTCTCCAGTAATGCTAATAATCAAAATGAGCAATCCACTTAGAACTGACAATGTCGTCCGGCATTTTCGTCTGGACATTGTTACCGGAAGATGTCTATAATCCGTAAACACGAAGCACTTCACGGTTCAGTACTGTAACTATTTGGGTAATATCAGACCATTCTTTTCTCAGGACAATAAGGCTGTTGGCGTGTAGCGTTAATTTTAAGCTGCACAATTAAATCCAGCTTATTTTTCACAATTTTCCAAACGGAATCACAAACCCGAGTCCAGGCTTCTTTCAAATCATCCCATTTCCAAATACTTGATTCTGTGAATAATTCGATTAGCATTTTGATCAGGAGTTCATTATGCTTAAAAATTCTGAACGGCACGTGTTGAACTGAACTAGGGTATCCGAAATACGTTATTCCGGAACACAAGCACCCCGCACAAGTGTGTCTGTAATACAATATGACGCTGTCACGCTAACTAATGGACTAGACGGCTTGGCACTAGCATCCCTCCTGCGGAAGCCGAAAATGCCTACAAAGCCAAAGTCAGGATGCTGAAAGCTTCTAGTGATTTAGAAATACCTTGAAGACTTATAACGACGTTCTTCAACGAAAAAAAAAATCTGGAAGAAAATATATTTTTGGTTCATGATGACAAAAAACGACTGAAGATGGGTAGTATGGAATTGCCATTTAGCTTTTTTGCTCTGTTCTGTCTATTCCAGGATTGTATAGAACTCTATTTTTCGTATGGATATTGGATTATAGTTTATTATGGAGGGGGTGCACTCCCTGAATGTTGAAACAACAAGTTCATAGCTTATGGAAAACTAAAGAACTTGAGTGAAAATTATCTGTATCAACTTCATGTATGGAACTTTGACCCTTTTTGCTTCCTCATTTTCTCAGCGTCAGTCAGTCAGGCTTTCTAGCATCAGATGAAATATAGACCATTCTCGATTTCATTGGGATTACAAGCCTTGAGCTCGTATTTGACATGTCCTTAAGCTGAAGTTGTGCATGTTAATTCATTTGGAATCGGATCGAAAAGCACGAAGGACGCATTTTTTCTTAATGAAATGAATTTAAGAAGCATCAAGGTGATCAGTTGTCTGGTCTGTTACATTGAACTCGATTCGCTTGATTACTAGGACCCTTTTTACAGAAGTTTTGTATATTAATTTTATGCCAAATTTAGTATAAAACAATACTGAAACTTTAGCATACTGGTCATTTTTTCGTTTTGGATAAATGTGGTTTTGATATTCTGAGTGATTAAATCGTTTTATTCGGAATTCCTGAATTGATTCATCATTTTAATTGAAACGGCATATATTTACGTGTTTCAATTGCGTGTCGCATAAGCAAATGAACCAAAGGCTTAATTCTGAAATTAGAAGTTGACTTATTCTTAAACTATGAAAAAATTAAAACCGCGCGTTAGACGATGATTATAGCACTTCCATAATGTGCACTATTTATTATTATTTGCTAAAACACAAATACCAGAAATTTGTTACGTCATGTATCGGAAACTTCGAAATTTCTGGTTACAAAATTAAATTATTGCACCCAAAATCAAAGTTCGCTAATCTTATGATGCATTATAATAGCTTTTTATAAGACCTTATGACATAAGAACAGGTATTTCGAAACAATAATGTATAAAGAGACCTCGAATACCCGAAATTCATCAAACCAGAGCCAGATCGCAAGCCATCATCGTCACCTAAGCCAGAAACAGTTAGTAGTGCCATCAGTAGTTTACTGAAAGGCGGAGTTATCCGTGCCACCAAAACTGTGCCAAAAAGTTTCCTCAGCAGTAGGTTGAATCAGGGTTTCAGTGCAGCAAAAGTGCCTGCGACTGAAAAAAAAATGGCAGAGTTCGCTATTGCAACTGGAAATTTCAACGAGCTTCCACTCAACCCTTTTGAAGCTTCATCGGAATCACGAGTTGAGCGTGTGGCTTCCAATGCTGGCAATGGCAGCAGCGATGATGGCTCTTTCGCTTATTGAATTCAGCGACACACCGCCACGTGGAAGATCGGAAGCTCGCAAAGCTTCCGGTGAAGAGCTGCTGAAGATTTTAAACGAATTTGATATGCTCCGTATTGATGCCGTTGATGAACCAGCAGATCCAAAGAAGAATAAATTTTCCGAAGATCTTTTCCAGCTTGAGCAAGGTAATCTATTCGCTTTAAGTTTTCACTTACCTATTATCTATAAGGTAATCGGCAGATTATCTGAGGCTTTTTAAGGCAAACAGAGGTAGCAGGCTAGCTTGAAATATTAGCTAAAGATTTAAATAAAAAGCTCCGAATATTTAAAATCCAAAATTTTGAGAATGAATGCCGCTTTTCTATCTAATCACACAGGTTTCAGAGATGATGACTTTGATGATGCAACTCGTGCTGAAAGCGTTTGAGCGCAAATTTGCTGTAAATCGATCCAGCGATTCATCAGATACCGACAGCAATATTGGAATTACTGAACCGGAGATCATCCACATAATAGCCTTAGAAATGGACGGCGGTGAAGACTTCAAGAGTCCTCTCGAAGGCCCGACAAGCCGTCGTTCAGGTCTGAAGACCCGGGTGGTCACTGAGGAGGATATCAATTCAGTGGACCAAATTCCACCAGAGATGCGTAAGATTGGAAAAGAGGACTTTGCTGATCACACAATTCATCCAAGACTTGGAACCATTTCGGTAAAGAATACAACCGTTGGAGAATTCAACATTCGCAATGTTAACGGGCCTGGCTATTTTCACGTAAGTGTTCAGTTCAAGATTTATAGTTTTAAGTTCGGCTGGTTTAGGTTCGACCCACAAATACCACGAATTAAACACATAACGGTCGCTTTACTTATGTACTTCTACGGACTTTTATATGGTAGAGATTTTGTTTGCAATAATTTGATAAATTTCTTCAGATGCAAAATACGACCGAATTAGGCGCTCTGGACAAGCTCGAGAAAGATATGACTACTTGGTACACTGATTACTTCTGGGAGAAGCATATGAGCATTCTTGGACCGGAAAAGATGGCGGAAGGAAGACGCCATGGATGGTCATTTGAACACATGCAGTTTGAGGTCGAAGATGGAGGATTCTATGCAGCTTTTATTCCAACACTGAAGAGGTGGTGCCGGTAAGTTATGCAAATATAAAAGCCTTGAAGTATGATCATTAAGAATAATTAAATAGGGAAAATACATTTATTTCACAGATGCACCGCAGAAAACGTGGCGGGATTCGGAGCTTTGAAGAGGTGGTGCCGGTAAGTTATTCAAACTCTAAAAGCTTTGCAATATGACGATTAAGAACATGAAAAACAGATGCAATTTACAGGTGCACCGCAGAAAACGTGGCGGGATTCGGAGCTGAAAATGACGTTCTCGTGAGTCTCCTGGATCATGGAATCCAGTGCTTTGTTGCTCTGCATATGATTTTACCACTTCGAAAAGTTTATCTCGAGTTACCAATTCAGTCTTACTGTGGAAACTTGCATGGTTGGTATATTAATTTTAACAATTTCTAGGCATAACATATTCTGAAGTTTAAATTACGTTGATATATTTGATCCCAGGATTGGATGAAACTAAAACTCATGTTCCACCGACTCTTGTGAAAAAGTTTCGTGAAGAAACCGAAGGTCAGCGCTTCCTCGTTCTGATTATGGACACTCAGCCGATATACAGCTCCTTGAACAAGGTTCTCAGCGTGGTCATCCTGGCCAAGGTGGACATGTGGATCGGTCAGACTCCGTTCACAGGCTTTCCGTCACCAGTTTTCGTTAGAACTGATCTTCAGAAGCATTAAACCAGTGTGCCGTCCATCACTGCCACCTCCGAAACGTACGATGGTTCCTACATGCTCTCTTAGCATTCGCAAGTACCAATGAGCTTCAAACAAAATGTAATTACCAAGAAATTATTAGTAGGCTCTTCGCAAAAATGTAAAAAACAAACAATTTGGTAAACACTTTAGCTGGTTTGTATTATATTTATATTTATTTTATTAAGCTTTCTTAAGCATAGAAAAGACATTGCACAACACTTAAACATTTTGCAAACCGAATGCAGTCTGTAGTCAATTATATACAGCATAATATCGAGCGGAATTTTGATGAATAGTGGCACTCGCCGCATGCAAACAGTTTCATAAAAGTAGCCAACTAATGCTCAAGTTATCGCAAACATATTGTAGGGAATACACCAGAGAGACCTCGGAAACAATCAGTTAATATTTCCACTAAAACTTGAACAAGAAACGCATAAAAAGAGCCAATCGCATAGCAGAATAGTCTGAAGGTGGCGATACAGTGGTATAAAATTAGAATAATGAGCATATCGTAATTCCTTGGCAAATTCAAAACGCTGAGCTGTCAGTCCAATATTCCGGGATTCTGACTCGAAGCCGAGGACGACGAGCCTTCATCCGCCGAAGGAATTAATGCAAGGTGAATAAAATTATCTGGATAGCTTAGATGCTCACTTATCCACTGTAGCGGAGTGTCCAGAGGAGGGGAAATTCCGTGAATTAGTACACGAGCTGAAAGAAAGAAACAGCATTTTAAAGTTAAATGCTGTAATTTTTCAATTAAGATGTCAACACTTGCATAATATGAATTTAAAACAAAACATACTTTGACTTAGAATGATGCTAGGAAAGAATTCTAGAAGCGCATCCTGTAGAGTTGTCCAAGTCCCAGTTGTGTCATCGATGGGACGAATAAGCTTTTGAAGCAGCGGCTTTTCAGGTGTGTAGCACCGAATTGGAATGTTACGAAACCCTTCCCCCAAATTTGACTCCATTAGTTTCTTATTCACACCCCAAAATTGATCAAATCTATCTATTGGTTGGAATTAGAAAATAACAAAATAGATATTAGCATTCCTAATTTCAATTTCACTAATTGTGACCCTTACCATTTTGAAATCCTAGCCAAAGCTGATGGTGATCTTTTTCTTGCATATTATTGATAATTTGTCCCTTATGCTTGAGAGCATCGGCTTCTTTGATTGCTGACATAAACTGAGACCGTATGGCATCTTTGGAGGCACAGCGGAGGATCTTTGTTTCAGGATAATCCTCAAACCTTACTGTTATTGTCCAAGGTAGAATTGACTCAGAGGCATACATGTCAAACCATAGACCGATGGGATAGTTCCTGAAAGCACCAAATATTGTAAATCAGAGATCAGCATATTAAATAAAGCTTGCTATTAAGGGCACGGTCACTCACCATTTGATAGGCTGCCCATTGTACTCTAACCACATTTCTTTATTAACAGACTCAGGATTGATGAATTGACTAAAATGCTTGCGAATCTAAACACACATTCAACAATCGGTAGTTTAGACCCATTTGTCTTATATCATGTACTTATCGCAAATAATGCTTAACACCGAAAATCTTTACCTTGTCAGTGACAAGAGGAAAATAAAGAAGCCTTGGAACCATGAGATAAAATGGCTCTGGAACAGTAAGCGTGTGAACTTCATCTGAACAGAGCTGGAATGTAAACTGGAATTTTTCCTTCCCAAATTCCACGTAGAATTTCACGATCATCAGCCATTCTTTTTCTACTAGTAATTCCACGGAGCGAATTGTGCATAGGTAAGTCAACAATAAAATACAGTTCTGGCTTGGCCTACGCTCCACTTCTCGTGTCAAAAAACTAAGCACCAGTCTATTGCTTGAATGCCAACAGCCAAGGATCTCGTGTGACTTGAACTAATTTAAATTTTCTGAGCCTCAAGGCTAACCTGACACCTGACCAGGTACGACGATATCTCGCTTCTTCTGGACGCACGAATCGTCAATAGGTGATACAAAAAAGAATAAGACCAAATAATATTACTTTTAATTGCGATTTGTTCTCAGAAGAAAACATTGTATTCTGCTAGTGAATCGTGAATCCATTATTTATGTGTCATGTACAGTTGTGCAGCTTAAAAGTTAATAACTTATGACATAAGTATATTATGATGGTTTTTGATAATTACCCTGTAACAGAACAAATGCCACAGACATGCACACAGGTGGATTTGGATAAGTACCTCTGTCACAGGTTAAATACAGCGTCTGATTGACCTTAAAAGAACGACCTAAACTTCACAAAAAATACAAAGGCGACTTTGTTAATCCATTTCACAAGTCATTTTAAATGTTACGAATTCACATTTCCAAAATATTAGCGCCTCCACGCATTTCTCGAAACATCTGATTTCAGAAAACTCGAACTAAACATGCCGGAAAATTAAACGTAGAATACGTGAAGTACATATTGTAATTTATTTGTTATGTTAAATACAGCTGCTCAACAGGATTTCTAAATTCTGCCACCCATTCGTTTCAACGAAATCTCAAAACAATTGGCGTCGTGGCGTAGTGCTTCTGTAATCGGATTAGCCCTTTGCGTTAATTTTAGTATTTCACAGGGTCACGGTCTCGAATCCAGCTGTCGGCGGTTCTTTTCACCTAAGTGGTAAGTGCTTAAATCTTTCTACGTGTTATAGGTAGCGGTCACAAATTAATGCCGGAATATACAGTGATAATGTCTTCCGGTATTAGTTCTTCAGTTTCCTGTCACTTGCTCTTGCTTGCCTGTATGATATGAATGAGTGACGCGACGCGTGACGCCGCCTCCTTAAGGCGGTATTGCATGTAAACATTGATTTACATCTTAAAACCAATTTAATGGCAGAATGAAGTTATCTAAATATTTCACACTCTGTCTCTGTATACTCTGTTAAACCTAAAATATTGTTTTTTTTTTTACCGCTTTCCAGGAATATCCGATGACGAAATTTCTATAAATTCGCGTAGCTGAATTGTTCCTTAGGTAAATCTCGCATGGATTTGATTTTAATTCAGTTACACGATTAATTAGCTTTCGCCGTTTTCTTATAAATGATTATGCGGCGATCTTGTGGCAGATTTGGCGTAAATTTAAATTTGTAATACGGCCTTAATCGTTACGATAAAGGAAATTTTCTTTAGAAGATGCGCTTGAGATGAAGCTTGAAATTTCGATGATGCACGCTGCAAGATAAAATGCAGCGTACTTAAAAAAGGAGCATGCGCTAGAATTTTTTTGAATACCTGTTAGGTATGGGGACATATTTATTAAGAATGTAGAATTTACTAGTTTACGGGGATGTTCCTGAGTTTCAAGCATTCAATATGAAATGCAATACCAAGAAATGAAATAGCTAAACTTAAACTACAAAATCGAATTGGCATGCTAATTTCCTTCCATGTGCTTTGCAGTTCTTGCGGACAGCCGAAAGCCAAATTGAACGGTAAAATGGAGGAACAAGAAGCTTCTTCGGAGATTGTGGAAGATCTCACAGATCAGATTGAAGTTGTTTTCCATCCAAATCCAAATGACGAAGAATTTGATCCGTTGTCCATTGGGGACGAAGAAATGATGGAACTCGAAGAGGAAGCCAAGCGTTCACTGGAACTTGCCAGACAGGCCGAGGAAGAAGCTGAAGAAGCAGCAGCAACAAAAGCCGCCGAAGAAGCAGCAGCAGCGAAAGAACCCCAGCCTTCAACGTCACGAGGCCTTCGCAATGATGCTAACCGGTTTCCTGCGTCAAAGCCTCCATTTATTGACCATATTTTCAAAGTCCCAAGAAGACGATCTACTTCTGCCACAGGTCAACAAAGAAAGAAATTTAAATCAAAATCCAGATCAAAATCTGCGGGCCACAAAAGAAGAGAAAGGGATAGTGATAACATCGTTCGACTCGAGCACTATAAGTTCATTTCTCCTGATAAGCCTAAATATATGCCAGAACAAAAGTCAGAGGGCTTCAGCATTTTAGAATATGAAGCTCAGCTCGCTGCGGAAGAGGCTGCCGCGGAAGAAGAAAAAGCACGAAAGAAACAGGAAGCTGAAGATGCGGAGTGGGAAGATGTTCTCATTTACGTGGATCTTGATGAAATTCCGAGTATACAAGAGCTTTTTGCAGTTGAGCCAGATGACTTCTTAGCTTGTCAAAATCAGAGGGCTAGAAATCGACCAAAGAAAGCTAAGCCTATGCATTCCGAAATAGAACTCAAGTTTTACAACTTGGAAGAGAAAAATCCTATTCTGCAGTTTGGACGACGGTAAGATCATTTTAACACTGACAAGTTCTGGGGCTGTTCAAATCGTGTTATTTTATATCGATAACCTTTTTACAGGTTTTACACTGGTGTATTCGAAGAGCCAGTTGGTTCAAGCTTATTTTTTCGTGAAAAGACCGACGAGGAAGAACCACCGTCCGTTCGCTACGCACAATGTGGTATTCGTCGACTAACTTCTGAATTGACTCCTCCACCTGACCCAGTCTTTGGAATCAACATGAAAGTAGAGAAAGAATGGGAAATGGTTGCGAATGTACAGAAAATATTAAAATTTACTAGAAGAAATGCTATTCCGAAACCAGATTCACCAGAAGGCTTTGAAGAAGCTGCGGGAAGTGTTAGCGAAGCAAATAAAAACAAACCAACCATACCGAGTACTATCCCCAAAGCTCCTACTCGTGAAGCAGCTCTCGCTTATGAGTTCAAGCCAAAACGAGAACTAAAGATGGATGTGACCAGGGAAATTTCAACAAGACCAACTACTGGTAGGCGAAAGTTCCAGCCAACGGATCCTCTGTCTCTCACTGATTCTGACGAAACTTCTGAAGCTGAAATAGAAGAATTTGATGATGCTGGAGACGAGGAAGAAGATGAAGATGAGATTGAGGAGCAGCTGAACAGTAGCGCTGATGCTCCAGTGACAGTTAAAACTGAGCCGGATCATGCTTGAACTCTTGAATACTTCCAAATACTTACGACGATTCAGAAGAGAACTAATATTCCTGTATTCTCATTCTCACACAAAGAGAATAGCGAGTTCAATAATTAAATACAATATTACATGAGTCGGTGCTAGAGCTACTCTACTATGTAAAACACTCGTATTTTTGATAAATTTTTGTAAACACCAGATTAGGTTCGTCTTTACATAGGCTCAAAGCCCAAATCTTTATTCTATATTGACGCTATAAATATAGATTCATTATCAGTATTACAAAATCAAAATTACTTATCGATTGAAAAGTCATCAGTTCCAGTTCCAAGTATAAAACACAGTATATGGTTGAACACTGAGGGTACCTGCGTACGAGTTAATCTCAACCCTAAATCACACCACTGCTATTAGAAAAATTTACCAAAGCGCAAACGACGACGCCTAGAACTGCGGCATACGACCAGACGCAAAATACTCCAGACTATCGGCGCTGAAAAAAATAGAAATACATAGTTTGAATACATTACATTAGTACATTAGAGATCAGATTAACTCTTTATGATTGAGCTGAAATCAATTTCTTACATCTCCTTTTCGCGTTTCTTCATATTAATCTTCTTATTCTTGGGCATAGCTTGTAATTCTTTTTTATGACCGGAAACAAAGGCTTGTAATCGCTCTAAATCTGACTGCGGCTGAGTAACAGTTGGCAAAGCATCCATCAGTGGGTTCAAATCTCCGACAATTACAGTTTGCTGTCTCTTCTTTGCTTCTTTCTTGTCTTTCTCAGCCTGTTTTAGTAATTCGATTTCTAGAATAGCGCAAACAACAGGGAGCTTTTACTTATTTTACTACTGATTCATCATGTAATTCCAAAATTAACATTTGAATTTTCGTTTTATCTTACTTTTCTGAAACGCCTCCTTCTTGATTTGATGTCGAACCTTCTTGACTTTGATTTGTGATTTCAGTGTTCGTCTAAACGACGCTTCTTCTGAATTTGATAGGATTTTGATTTTGATACTGTCGGCTGATTTTAATTTGCTTGGTATTTTAGCTCGAATCTTATCAGCAGTTTGTAGAACTTGCTCAGCAGCGAGGACATCAGTAAGATTGCTTCGGAATGAAACGGTTTTCTTCTTGCCGGCTTTATTACTCTTCGTAATTTTTCCTGACGCTGCTATTTTATTTAGTACAGATTGAGATTGAGCTGATGAATTTTTTAATGATGTAGCCAATCCGGATTTCATTTTCGAATCTGCAGATTTGCTGCTGCTATTATTGCTGGGTCGAGCTTTACCCATCTTGCATCAAATTTTAACTCAAAATTCGAGTTAAATGGTACTTGAACAAATCTGTTAGAAATATTAAAAAACAGACACATTAATACCGAATAATATTTCTTCATAAGGATAAGGATAGTACTACCTGGAACCTGAAATGGTCATGACCCATGACCATCGAAAAAATATTCGTACAGAAAATTTATAACATGGCGGACATGGTACAAGATGGCGGGCGCAAAAGCTACAAATTACTTTACACGCTTCCCGTTCAACGCCGTATTTAATTTACGCTGTCTCACTCAAACCCAGAATTGATTACAACTCCAACAATTTTAACTTTGTTCTGTTATACGTTTACCTAATATGATGTTCCGACTTCCGACTCTTGATCTTGATTCCTAGGAATGAGATTCAAAAATCAAAACAATCAAGAATACAAAATTGAATTAGCAAAAACTAAAAAATGCCGAATTGTGAGCAAAGAATCCACGTGAAAACTTTATTTTACGCGCCAAATAATAACCGCGAAGGAGCTACAGCTGCTTCAAATTTGCTGTAAAATGTGATACAAACAAGTTTACAAAAATTGTGAATTGCCAAAGGTCATCAGTTGTCAGTAACAGAAACTTAAGGTGCTGATGAAGTATGTAATTAAAAAGTAATTTGGGTTTCGATCACTTAATTGTCAGGTGTCAGGTGGGCTTGTATAATCTAGGATTATCCCTAATGCTAATAATC
>VNWX01001934.1:0-13504 GCA_009869905.1 Ceratophysella communis | reverse complement strand
CTTTTTTAGTTTGTTTCGCCCTCACACAGTCCGTCCTTCTTCCTGAATACATAAGCTCCTGCTCGGCGTCTGTTCCAGTCGAGGCGGGATATCCGCTCTCGAGTCCTTGGACCATGCATCGGCGGACTTCTAGACCTTTTTACTACTTTTAGTCAGTGAAAGCTACCTACCCCTTCCGATTTTCAAGTCAGCTTTTAGTCCGCATACGAAATTTGACAGTTATTATCAAAATTATCAACGTAATAAATGTTACTCACTTAGACCGACACGCCTACCTCGGAATTGCAATCATTTCAAATGACTTTCAGGGCGAATGAAATACTGGATTTGAATAAATCAAAGTATTATTGGCGCGTTGTCGTAACATCAATTTTTGCTTTTGATTTTTCTTGCAGACACCAAATATCCTGAACTGACCGTCAGCCGTAACATAATTCTGTTGAATGCTGGATTCCATCAAAGTTCAAAATAATTCTGGAAAGGCCCCTAATATGGAATTTGGAAGAGCAGGCACGACGGCATGGCAGCAGTTGGTTCCATTCCCGTATCCGAGAACTCTGGCCCTAGTCAGCCAGCCCACACACATGGATACAATACAGCTCTCCGTACATTACATCACATCAAATCTCCATTTACAATTGCTCCAGTGTTCCTCGGAGTGGAAATCCATCGCTTTCCCAATCTGTTTCCCTACCAAACCAGAGCATCAAGCATCTTCCAGGCTTCCCCTGTTGTTATCCTCACCGCCACCCTCTTTCTCGGCTCACAGCTGGCCTTGGCGTGGACCATGAAAAAATACATTATTAGAAAAAGCAATTTTTTGCAGCCCAGAACCGTTAGGGATTCAGGACAAAAAGTTAAATAAAACTGGAGAAAATAATGTGTTAAGCAGAATAGCCGCTCTAATTCGATGACCTATCAATTTAATTTAATTCGAAAATACGTCTGTCAGCTCAGAGTGACAATACCTAGGGGAGTACGAGATATATCCTGAAATAAAGTATCAAATTTCAAATAGGATTCATTCCTATAAGCCAAGGCTCGGCGCCTGATTGGAGAAAGACCTTTCACATGTGGACGGTGGCTTTGGTTACTTTCTTTTGAGAGAACAGGAAACGAAGCGTCTCTTTTTCCCCTTCCCCATAAAACTGGAATCCAATATGGAAGTCGGAGGGAGAGTTCCATTACGAGCCCTTATGCCCAGGAGACTCGTCGACAGAACAATCCGCTGGAGTCGATTTCCAGAAGAAAAAAGGACTATAGACAGGCATCAGGTTCTCTCAGTAATTGGAAAAAACAACGGAGGATTGGGTCAATCCAATCGCAGACCTCCAGCCCTTCCCTGCCATTTCCATCCAAGCCTCAGACATTACTTATGTGCACATCGGATCAACCCTCACGCCATTTATTTTCCTTCCAACACCCAGCAGCCTCGCATACTTCTGTGTACTTTAGGACTTAGGCATTAAATTGAAGCCATGGCTGGCTGCTGGAGCATATGCAGAGCTTATGGCTCCTCTTCTGTTCTCTCAAGTCTATTAGAGAGAAAGTCGTGTATGTGTCTCCGAGTTAAAAATCGTAATGACGGGCTAATCCGACGGGGAGTGGGGAGTCCGGGACTACTGGAGGTAATTCCTTCATATGAGTTGGAGAGGGAGAGAGAGGAAATGATTATTAAGACAACAAAATTAACTTGTCCATATGTCCCTCTGTCGAGATCAATCTTGAGAGCCACGACCCAGAACAACCCCTCGGCAGGACGCGACTCAATTTCATGTGAGTTACTAGTGGGCCCAGTCACTAACTTCTACAGCCCTCACATGTGCATTAGGCAAATTATAGAGAAATGAGATTAGAATTAGTGAACAGGGACTTTGGTCTTGGGAGCGAACGTCAAATTAGAAAGGAGTCACCGCGTGGAACAAACGCTATTATTTGAGACCAGTTCTCAATCTACTTTCACCTACACACACATACTACTTGATTCTGGTTCCACGACATTATTTTAGATTAAAGGCCATTTATTTGAAATCAATGAGCGAAATTGTCACTCCGAAATACATGGCGCGTTTTTATAAATTCCAAAAACGGCTAAATCTTAAAATAGTGGGATTAAAACAACAACTCGGCCAAAATCGCTCAAACTTAAGCTCATTTTACATTGCTTTTCCGCGCCCAATCGTCTGTTGCTATCCAAGCTGAGGTGGAAGTCACTCAATTACAGCCAGTGCACTCTGCTTAGTAATTAAACGAAGAAATACCCGCACCTTCCAAAAAAATAGAGAAAGCCTTGGAATTATCGTAAAGCCAGGCTCTTTGTCCCAGCTTAATTCTCTCACTGTCTCAACAATGATTAAGCTGCACACACAAGTCATAGCTTCCTTCCGACTGCACCAACTTCTCAATTGAAAGGAGTGAGAGTGAAAGAATTGAGATTTTCTCTGTGCGAGGCACAAGTCAAGCATTAAAGCTGGAAAGACACAAAAGGGAAAGAATGGAGGAACAGGGAAAAACTCTTAAAATCCGTTATATGGCTTATTACTTGGGCTCTGCTTTCATGTTCACGAGACTCACCTTTTTTCTGGAGGACAGGAACTCTTAATGTCTTCACACTCACTTTTCCCATCAACTTCATGCCACTCAGGTCTCAGCTGATGAATTAACACGTACTGACTGGGAAAAAGGGGAAACTCGAGTGCATTTTTGACTTGGAGAAAGTGCACTTTTATATTTGAATCAGAATAAGCGTAAAAAGGGGGACCAAGCATTTATTTCCTATTATTTATTCGATTTGGTTACGCGTCGGTAATCATAAATACTTTCGGTTTAAATATAATCCTGTTAAATTACAATAAATACCATTCGATCGGATTATAACTTTGCAAAGAAAGATGTTCGAATTTTATGAAAATACCATAAACAGTATAAAAAAGAACGAGGAAGCATCATCAAAATATATTAATTTGATACACCCTGAATTTGATTACCCATTTTGATTACGAAAATTAGTTTTAGTCGGCATTAACGCGATTTAGTATTTTTTTTAAATTCATAATTAAAAATCCGCCTAGAGCACAATTAAATATATGAATTGGCCATGTTAATTTAGCATAAATTTTACTTATACAATTGAGCCTAGGTTTTGACATAATGAATTTTGATGACAACATTGAATATTGAGTAGATGTATTAGATGTGGATCGGTTTCTATACATAGCTCATTACGAGGAGAAGAGCAAGAAGGGTTGCTGCTTGTGAAGTGCACTTATAAAACACCAATAAGGGGAAACGATGATCCACGGTTCAATTGTTTCATTGAGTCCTGAGCTGATCACCACATAGAGTCTGATGCTGTCAGCACATCAGCCCATTTACCACGGTCCTTTTCTGATGTCCGCCTCACGAACTGGATTGTCATTTCCCTTGCAGGAGGCCTTATAGTCAGAGGACCCTCTTCGCTCACACTCACTTGAGCTCATCTAATGCGCCGTCCGCAGATTCCAAGAGCGAGCCACAGTGTCATTTACTACGGACGACTTGCGTCTATTGTGAAACGAAACCGTCGAGAGCTTCTAAATCAAAAGACCCTCATCATCACAAATGTCAAACCAGCAAGTAGGCACTTCTCCAGGACTCAACCCAATGTGGGAATATCGACCAGTTTGGTCAAACTCTTCAGATATCACTCCAGTGCAGTCATGTAATCAAAACGGGATGACAAGGAAGGACGAACAATCGAATCGATTCGTAGGCACAACGCTTCGTAGTCAAAATTATAGGCATCACAGGATCAGAGCTTCTGATTTTTACTGAAATTCGATCCCCAAAAAAGCGTTTTACAGGAAGAAAATTCAGCGTTAATCCGTGTACCTGAATTTCATGTGGGAAACATCAGCTAAATCAGAAGTTAGACTTCCTTGCTAACCAAAACGTATTTTAATATAAAAATATCACGCCGCTAGAGCAAAGTTTTAACTTGAATGTCAACCGGGTTTTAATTTCCTGCTTTCTCCTACTTAGCTTTCAATTTGACCACTTTTCAGCATAGCATAAATTTCCCAATCCCAGATATCGACGGACACCCAACCCCAGTAAACTTTGACAAGCCGGGTGAAAAAAAAACTTAATTTCCGAGTTTCTCCCTAGCACTTTAGCCAAAGAGTTAGGTGGAGAATAAATAAATGCAGATAAGAGAAAGTTTCAGACTTTTCCCCATGATTTGATTTATTCGAACAAAAAATACCGAAGAGAAAACGGGGCGCTTATACGGCCTTTCTCAAATTACGACCGCTTTTTATCCCCAACTCACAAACCAAAAATACTGTAAAGGCAAAAACTGCTCGATCCCAGGGTCGGCGCAAGTTTTCACAGTTATGGGCGTAGATTCAAGCGTTTATTTAAATGTTGTCGCAGTTAAATTTTAAAAATTATAGCTCTTAGTCGATTAGATATTTAAATTTAAAAAAAAATATTATCGAACTCATTTACAATCATATAAAATTTTAATTTGAATAATTTTAGGGGCGTCACGTTCGTAAAAGATTATTTGCGCCCAAAATATTTATTAAAAAACGTCCATGTCCTGTTATAATAATGAAAAAATAATTTATAATTGATTAATAAATAATGAAACATAATGTATTTAAAAATTCAATATAATTCTTAATAAATTGACGGGTGACCATAAAATATGCTTCCATTGCTACATTGCTACGCTACTGCTCTGTTCACCCCTAACAATATATTTCGTGTCGTTTGGCCAGGGCGTTGAGATGGAAGGGAAGGTGGTAGGAAAAAAATGGTGAAAGTGTATTTTTTATGCTTGTTTTTGACTAGGAAGAGACTTGATCCCTGTAAAAAATCAATAGTGGAAGCCATAACTAATGATAAAGTATATGAGAGGCGATGGGAAGACTATTTTCCTGTTCCAGGACAGGGAATGAAAAATAGAAAGCAAGGCTCAAGTATCGTAGCAGAACAAACCCTCTGCTCTTTCACTCCGAGATACGGCTAAAAAATGAAGGGAAATCTCCTCCACTCAATCTCACTCCGTTTTTGACATATTAGAAAGCATTGCCAGCGGACATGCTCCAAACACTCAAGAAACCCTCTGCATTAGCTAAACTGACGGAAACGGACACCCAGGCAAACCAAAAGCAAATTAGTAAAACGATGCATCTGAGCTCTGAGAGCAAGTTATTGAAAAAATAAATGCATAGCGTTTCTAGCCTCACCACACACACGTTTTTAATTGTAGGTCCTGAATTTAAATTGGTGAAGAAGAACTACTCACAATCAGATACGAACATACTTACACCAGTGCTACTGCAGTAATTAGAAATATTTATAATTGAATCAAAGAAAGATAGAAGGCTTTAATTATCTATTAAAGGCTAAACAATTAAATTTTGAATTGATTATTTGTTCATTACAAATCATAATACGAAATCACGCTATCGATGATACAAGCTTGCACAAGCCTGAAATCCTGAAAACCAATAACTATTATACGCAGTATTAAAATAGAAACTGCATCGGCTTCAAAGTTTGAATTTTTACACCGGAACTTCAATTAAGAAATTTCTACATACCTATATAGATATGAATTGTCAACGTTAAGTATTAAAACATTACGATAGTTTTGAAAAAAATAATATAAAAAACTAGACGAATTTAACCATAGCACGGCTCGAATAAGCCCTTCGAAGGCTTGAAGCAGAGAAAGGTAAGAAAAAGTCCCGCAGTGTCCACGCTCACCGCCAGATGTAGAACCGGACTCATAAATCAATTGTGTAGGGAGAGATGAGATGACTGCGTTCGAGCTACTGACGGAGTATGCTTTGGCTTTGGCCTACGTGAACGCTGTACATGGTGCAATGCGTGGCATTTGCACGATTTTTAGGATCTCTAATTTAATCCCATCTCTTTTTTAGCAGAATTTTACTACAAGTAGCTTTTTGGCTTTTCTTCAGTTCTTAGAAAATCCAAAGTAAGCTTCTGATAGTCTATAATTTGTATTAGCGAGTATTAATTAATATAAATAGTATTTAATGGCCGTTTGCTTGGAATTGGCAAGTTGGGAATTCTGTACATATTAAGAAATTAAGTAATTAATAATAAAGAAATTAAATTTAAATTAACGGTGTCGTAAATGAAACTAAGAGATTTGGCTGGGTAGGATGTAAAATAGTACTCGAATACCTATTATAGTTAGGTTATAGGAATTGACGCTAAATGGAAAACTGCTTCACGGATCTGATACAATAGACAATGCTGTGATCGCGAACTTATTTAGGTGAACCTTAGAGCACCGACAGTCTTGTTGGCTTTCGTTATGTTACAGAAGTCTAATGCTTGATAATCTTGAAGTTGATATACCATTCGCAATTTTACGCTGAATAGTAAATTCAATCCGTTAACAAGAAGCTCATCAGATCTTGACACCTACGACCTACCTGAGTATCTTACTCAATCTTATTCCTCAAAGATGCAACTTTATTTTGAAAACTTGTTTAAAAAGTTCATATATCGTCTATGCGCCAGGAAAATGAAGTTCAGGTTTAATATCCATGCTATACCGAGTAGGTACCTAAGCATGGAAGTATTAAAGGCGGAAGTCAGGAACGAACGGAGAAATTCTCAAGATTCCGGGTTTCTTGAGTCGACGACGACGACTGGGAGAGTGCGTTGACGATAATATGAAATGACACGTCCCGCTGGCCTTCTGCTCCATGGCCGAATGTATAATGAGGTCTAGGCTGTGAGTCTAAGTCCCTATTTATAGGTCAAAGAGTCCCTAGACAATTCCGAGTTTTCTCTTCACGGAAAGAATGGCAACAAAGTTTTTCATTGAGGCCATTGCCATCTCCTTATCTCGAGGCTACAGATGAACGCTGAGCAGAAGAGCCAGAGCACAAATTCATTATTCCGCTCCTTACCTTGATGAACTTGGGCAGAATGGGGGTTTGTTGACTTCTCCTAATTCTTCTCCATCCAATCACACAATTACCAGATTAAAAAAAGTTCCAGAAAGTCTTCTGAAATAGCCGTGCTTTCCGGTTTTGCTGCTACGACGATGCTTCCATGCTGGATTGTATTATGAAGCTTTATCTCGAGTCGCGGATGGCAGAAGGTCCAGATATGCCTACCCACATGGTTTTTTAGAACAATAGCAGAATCATTGTTTTATGTTTTGCGGCAAAATATCTCTTTTAAGGCTGTGGCAAAATGCAAATGGCGCCGAAAGCATTCAAAACGTTTTTACTATAATTTTTGGATTTTTACAGGCTGTTTTTGGCGCATTTTTTTCTCGTTATACTTTATGCGGTGTTTCTTCCTAAATGTATGTCAAATCGAGCTAATATTCAGCGTATATTGATGCCGTTTTAAATAGCTCATTTTATGCAGTTATTACTAAAATTTGCAGGTTTGGAGGTATTGCTGACTAACGTGACCGACTATGCTAATCCTAAGTTTTACTGAACTAATTATGCAAGAATCGAAATAAAGACGAATGAACAGAACACAAATTTCAAACTTGCACAGTACCGCACACCTTGTTTTATTTATGTACTTTTATTCGTGTCCACACTTTATTCATAAATTAGCATCATCATCGTCGTAAGAGTTGTAATTCTTAATGTTTATAACTTAATTCCTACAATAGTAATATATGTTTCCATCAATAGATTTGTAGTAAGTACTGCAGTAATTTGCTAAAATCCTGGGAGAAGACTGCTCCATTATTTCATTATTGAATTTTTACTAATTCAATGGTAACTCAAACAATTACAGGTTTTGGAATTTAGGTTAGTAAACAAATCAAATCCAGTAACAAATCTAGTGTCCATAATTCAAAATGGAATAAAACATAATAATTTTTAATTCGTAATTTCTTGTGAGCTAGCACAAGGCAAATAGTAACTCTTTTTTTAGTATTTAAATCTTAAAATTAATATTCAACAAAGTACTTGATAGGAACTATTAAAAAAAACCTTTGATGCATTGAACATTGGACAATTTGACGTGGATTTTAAGGTGTAGCTTAAGAAATTAAAAATTTAGGATTTAGCACACGCTACGCACTACATCAAACTTTTAGCTGAACAACACAACTTCTAAATTGTACTATACAAAACAGTAGTAGTAGCTAGAGTGTAAAATGTAACATCAACAGAGGGAGCCTAAGTACAAAGGGTCCAAACAAACGCCATCGTATTTCAATTCCTATTTTATTCTGATTTCAAAATGTGCAATATGCATGATTCATTCTCGTAAAATGTCCAAACTAAAATTAATACTTCCTCAAAAAGTGCACGGGCCATGCTCAGCACAGTTTCAATTAAAATGACTGACTTCCAAAACCAAAAAAACTTCATTTGAGAGAAGTTATAAAATATAAAATCAGTCTTTAGGAACATAACGTGGTAAAATGAACTGATATTATTTCAAATAATGTTTCCGCATAGTTTCAAGTCAACAACAATCTAGCCTGAACATTTAAATTACAACCTACTTTACATGCACGCATTGTACAGTATGCCTAATCTTCGTAGAGCTCACCGAAACCTGGAACTATTGTCCTAGACTTTTATTTTATTTAAAATAACTTGTTTAGAAATCCCTGGCATGTCACTTGATTAACGTCACTCGACCAGGACAAAAAATCTCAAGTTCACGACTTTGGTTTCAGCTAGTATGCCTTCCGTTCTATTTAAATACCTTACAATACACCTAGATTTTGAAATCCTGGAACAACAACCACGTAACAATATAAACACTAATTCTAATTTTATCACTCCCTCGTAATTTTGAAATTCAAAGTGCACGGATTTGCGTACACGTAACGCCGCCGTGTGCGTCTAAGGGTGTGTAGGGATCCTTAAAGTTAACAACGCCTATAATAATACATTTATACATGTTTCAATAACTAGTAGGTAGTAGGTGTAGTACAAGTACATCTATATTTGGTGCGGTCAAACCCTGTTTCAAACTTGTTTTTTTTGCTAGATCTCACTTAACTCAATTAAATGCTTGAGCTAAAGCTAGGTGGACTACATACGTCTATTTGTTAAGCTAGGGGGAAGACAGTTAGAGACGTTCTAATTAAAATATTTGACTTTGACTAATCTAAGACTCACTCGCTCACTCGAGTTACCGGGATGTAGTTTACTGGTATATATTTTCCTTGTCTCCGACTCAAGGGTTTGGGTGAGAGGGTCACACACAGATCAGTAAGTACAAGAATAGCCGTAGTTAAGTACTATTCAAGACCACAAACAAACTCGGAAGCACGTTCCGTGATTCTATTGCCTATTATTTACACGTCGTAGAAATTCCTAAAAATTACAATTGCCAAATATACACTGACGCGAGTTGACGTCTCTCAAAAACTCGTTTTACTAATGCTATGGAGCTCCGGAGTCTTATTTAAAAGAGTTAAAACTATTTTATATTCTCTTACCGGGGCAGTCGGACACAGGGAGACTTTCTCATAAATAAATTGGATTATTATTGTTGCTAAAAAGAACTAAACCTTGGAAACCCTGTTTGCTATGCGTATAAAACTGTAATTGTAATGACTTTGATTTTCTTGCTAATAATTATACATATTATGTAGAGCGTATCTTATAAAGTCGGTTACCCCGAAGCTTATCAGAATCCAACTCCTCCGGACCGAAAAGCCGGGATATGTTTACTCTATGTTGTGTGTATGCTGTGTTGAGAAGGGTTACCATTAGAAGAGTCCGGCGACGGGAGAACTGAGGAGCGGTGGAAAGGGTTGTGCCGGGAGTTGGAGCCTTGGCGGCGGACCAAGTCCCAACCAGGGCATCGGTCAAACTGTGTCCTTCGAATCTGACTCATCGTCGTCACAAAAGCTGTGTGAGCCCAGTTCCATTTTGACCGAGGCGGCCATCAGCCGCGGCAGCCAAATTATTTTGATTCACAACGCATTTCCGCATGTGCTTCTCCAAAGTGGAGGGCACCGAGAACGGCATGTCGCAGAAACGGCACCGGTACACGTCCTTCCCTAATCGCCCGTGGGTCTTCATGTGGCGGGTTAGCTTCGAGCTCTAAAAGATAAAATAAGTAAAAACCAAATGAAAAATCTGAGAGCCGATGCATTCTTAAGTGAACGCTGCTAAACGGTTAAAGTTCCGGTTGGCCAGCAATGCTCTACACTACGAGAATGACGTTGAATAAAAATTGACATACCTGGGCGCAAGCGTAGCTGCATAATTCGCATTTATATGGCTTCTCTCCAGTGTGAGACCTTCGGTGAACGGTAAGATTACTGCAGTTTTTGAATACTTTTCCGCAGTACTCACAGGTGTCGTTTCGTCGACTCTCCTTTTTGGAGGAGCTTAGTGTTCCACTCAGCTGGGTTCCGCCGTTGGAGGACATCTTGGAACTTTTGTCACGATGATGATGGTGGTGGTGATGGTGGAGGGAGTCTCGCGTATTCTCCAGATTGGCAGAGTTCAGGAAGTTTAGCGGATCCCTGGGAAGCCAGAGACCTGAGGCGTACATGGCCTCAGGGGAATCCAGCTTCAGCCGCTTCTCCAGATTCGACTCGAAAGGGAACATGGGCGGCGGCGGAGGATGTCCACCGAGCATGTCAAACGGCGGGTTGAAGACTGGGCTTCCGCCGGGTGATCCACTCCCACGTGCACTACCTCCACTCGCAGCACTATTAGCACCTCCCTTGATTAGTTTGGAGTAGAGCTGCGACTCCTTGAGGGCCTGGCGGTAGGCCTCGCTGTAATGAGCGATGTTGTTCAATCCGAACCGGTCAATGAGCTCTCCGACGAGGGAATTTGAATTGCTCATGAGCTCCTTTGCGGCAGCGGAGACCTCACCAGGGGACATGAGGATCTTGTCTCCCTTAGGTCGCGTAAGGTCTTCGGGCTCTGTCCCACTTCCAGACAGGCGGGATCGCTTTGCCTCAGGCTCAGAAGAATCGAATTCTCCATCATCGGAGTCGTCGTCCAAGAAGTCGTCGTCTTCGTCCATTGAAGACTCATCGCCTGACTTGCTTCCATCCATTGTATTTTCCTTCTCGTTCCCACTCCCGCTGCTGTTACCACCGTTGGTGAGGGCTAAGGCGAGGGAAGAGAGGGCTGTTTGACGGCGGGCACCCAGCAAGTCTCGTCCATCTTCGGACTGTGTGTCTTCGTTATCGGGCAGGTTATTTCGCTTCGTGGCAGGGGCACACGGACTTCTGAGGTCCTCCTTCCGCTCGTCCTCTTCTTCAGAGTCCTCGGGATTTTTCTTCTTGGACTCGACAGAGTTGTTGGGTGAGTTGGGAGTACTAGTTCGACCATTCTGTGTTGACCTTTCAGGAAGCTCGGAGTCATCGCTTTTGGAAGTGAGGTTGAGGAGTGAGTCATCATGTTCTGGCTCCTCAGGCTCTGCCTCCGGCGTTGGGCAAGCGTGCTTTGACTCGGACAAATCTGACTTGTCGAAGAGCAAGTCGTTGTGGCTGGACGAGGAGGAGGAATTTGGACCTGATGAAGTCGTACCTGACAAAAGCCCTGCACTGCCCGAGCCGATTCCGCTAGTAGGTGGAGTTGGTGTACCGCTGAGAATAGAATTCGTACATTCAGTAGAGGCACCGCCCAAGAGTCCGTGACTGGTATGCGTAAGTGCAAGTGGTCTTTCATCATGAGCACTCTGAGGGCGAAGGCCCAAGTCAAGTCCCTCCAAATGTTCCAGTGATACTCCATGCTGGGAGCTGAGATGGCGACGGAGGCGCCCGGCGGATGTGAATGCCTGAGAACATTGGGGGCATTTGTGGGGAGGGTCACTTCCATGGGTGCGGCGATGAGCAGCTAGCGTAGTCTCGAATCGAAATCTCTTTCCACATACATCGCAAAATTTGCTCTTTCCTGGTCAACAAAAATAATAGTCGCGTTTATTAACTTTATTGAAAAATAATAAATAACTGAAGTTGCCATTTGCGTTAACAGGGCTTTATTGATTTAAGGATTGAAAGTTTAGTTCTAGGGAAAAAATTTGAATCCCAACTTACCGTCATCAGGTGAAACTGGGGAGGGAGGCGTCATGTGCCGATTTCCGGTTTGAGAATCCTGGTGAAGCTGGAGAGGGTGAAACACTGGATCCACCGGCCAATTGACGAAGTCTCTGTGAATAGAAATCCACGGGTTCATTGAGACCTGACACGTTGCTGGAAGAGTGACGGCCGGAAGAGCTCGTGGCGGCAGCGAGGTCAAGGGCTGCCCTGGAGTCAAACTGAAGCCCAGGTAAACAGGATAGACTGGGTCGGAAGTCACTGTGTAGAAAAAGTCCGGGATGCAAATTCTGGAGATGGTCAGACATTGAGGGTGGGAGAGGAGGGCAGTTCGTGGCAGTGACCATGGCGGAAATGCTGGGTGTGGAAGCTCCACTGGTTAATACAGAAGGAGATGAAGATGTACGGGCGGCGTGGTCGTGGAGGGAGAGTGGCGATGACATAGGATGGTGGTGGTGGTCTAATCTGGGGCTACTGACTAACTGTTCCACAGCCCGAAAGTCATGACTAGACGTCGTACGGGGCATGCCGAACGGCTGTGGAAACGGGAAGCGAAGGAGCCCAAACGGGTGACTGAGGGGAGTATCGGCGGGGATCGGACCGGATCCATGGTGAAGCGACTTGCTGGTCGGTACAGCGGAGCTGCTTGAAACGGTAGCTGCGAATGAGGGTCGCTCTCGTTCCTGACTGCTGGTCGTGCTCAAGGCAGGACTGCTGCTGACGACCGAAGTGGTGCTTTGCGGAAGGCCAAGCAATCCACTTCCAGGCGGACTTGCGGGACGAGTCAAGCGATCCCTGGGTGAGGTCGAGGTGGACGAGCTTAGGCCCGACATGAACGACGATGAAATGAGGGCTTGCTGCTGATCAGAGTAGATCTTCACTCCATGACTATGCTGAACGTGTTGGATGAGAGCCCAGGCTGATGGACAGACTTGCTGGCAAGTAGAGCAAACGCAGCGAACTGGTTCTGGAAACAAATGAGAAGCAGAAGGGTTAAGTTCAAGTATGCAGCCTTTGTACAGAGAATACCTAAGTCATGGACTCGGATTTTTTTTAGCAATGAGATACCCGGATTGAATTAAATAATAACCCATCATTTCGCTCAAATTGAGCGGAAAACCTTAGCATGTTCGCGCACTGTGCCAGGAATGCATAACGATATGATCTAGTAAAGGGTGGACATCGAGACGGGCCTGGAAGTAGCAAACTTTTGCCTTGGAGAACATGGATTCTTCTCCCAGGTATATGTTTCAGTAAATTAACAGAGGCTAACCACGTAAGATCCGACGTCCTGTCGCTGTTTTGGTTGAGTAACTTCTGAACTTATAGAACAGGAACTTTGACGCGAATCAATTCGATAATAAAACTTGCAGGAGAAGTCATGGCCGAAGCCAAGGAGCTGGAAACCCCGGCGACCTCCACCAAAAAATCCTGGTCCTGATGAGCATTCTCAAGGGATACCCGAAACCTGAT
>VNWX01001933.1:0-13504 GCA_009869905.1 Ceratophysella communis | reverse complement strand
CCAACCTGACCAAATTATTCACTAAATACTTGGCAAACCGAATTGAGCACGGTGCTCAATTGACGGTGCTCAATTGACCGTGCTCAATTGACGCCGGACGTTCTAGAGCATTTGGGACAAGCAAGCGAGTCCTAGTACCGATCGCTCATTGAAAGCCCATATGAACTAACATAGCCTGAATTTCAGCGTTTCAATTGTCCGTCCGCCAACACGGTTGACGTTTCACGAGCTCGCGGCTTCACCTAGCCTCAGAGACTCCCAACTGTTCTTGTTGATACACTCAATCTTTGTGTGCATTCTGAAGGATTTACAGAGCAGATTACAAGCCTATAGTCCCCAGTTCTGCTTCATAATGTGTTTTTCAAAATAATAGACGTTGGGAGCCATTCTGCTCTGTCAGATGACAATTGACATTTTGAAAGCCTAAATCTCTCGTCTAAATGTTTGCGTATCACTCCTGGCTGAAGAATGGGCTAAGCACTAATAAGCACTTCAGAGGATTGAACATAATCCCAAAATCTGTGAAGAATTCTGTTCTATAGTGTTGAGCGGCATGCTAATTGTTTGAACTTTCTGGCATTCCTCGCATTCTTCACGCAAAATGGAGATTACAGACGCACTTTGAGAAGATTAACGATTGGTAGCTTGGCCGAGAGCGGGCGTCTATGGCTGATCAACGATTACGTTTTATTTTAACACATCGAATAATTCTGTATCTAAAATAGTACTGAAATAATTCAAGCTAAGAAAATATTGGTCAAAATCTGCACTTAAGGGTCACTCATCTTCAGTAATTCTTTGCTTGGTCAGCGTTTTCATCTATTTATATGGACTGGAACTCCCTTTGGAGGTCGTGGAAGGTTTTAGAGAAGGAAATCACAGCTTTGGCGTTGAATGTTTAAATTGGAGATTAGGGATTAAAGTCTGAATTGAGTAACTTATCAATAAAATAAGAGCTGACATGTGTGCAGGGTTCAGCCTTGGTGGTTGGCCGGGTTCTTGGCTCGGCTGGTTTTCAGTTCGCTTATAGCAACGCGACAATTCGACAGTGCAGCAATATCGGCAAGATTTTCCAGTGTATATTTCTAGTGCATTTGAAATAGGCGTCTAAAAACGTTATAATACGATACACGCCAGTTGTCGGAGAATCCTGGGGTCACCACCACTCGTCAAGCCTAAGTGAGTGTAAGTCGCAGTATTTACGAGCAACTGATGAGGTGAAGCCGAGTGAGAGCGACATATTTGACCTTTTGGGAATTCCACTTTCCACCAGTCCAGTTTCTAGCACATGGGTCCCAGCAGCTCAGATGAGAGGGGAAGCAAAAGTTCATCTCCCAGCCGGCGATAAATCAGGAGAAACACTCAAGGCTCCAGCAGCATTCAGGGACTTGGAGAAAAGGTCGAAATCCTCTCCGATTACCTCGACCATTGCCGTTAATGGACTGTGAACAGTGCTGTCCTATAAAGTTGACCAAAAGGACTTTCACCTAATTTCTAATTTCCCGGTTGGTCACGTCAGCTCAAATCAACACCCTGGATATCAGAGAAAAGTGCTTGAAGCCAGGTCAGCCTTGAAAGCACGTGATGCCTAAGCCCGGCCGGAACGACCGCAGTATTACTTTGTAGGTAAATAGGTACCTAGTTTTAAATTTAGTGATACGAGCTTATTTAGCGAATTTAGTGAAGCTCTCGGAAATTTGTTTATTTTCATGGATTTAAATGTTGCCTTAAATTTGCTACCTTTTGCTTAAATCCAGCTAAATTTGGTATTCCAGGATTGTCCTAACGAAACCATGGTATAATGATTCTGAACAGAAATGCATATATTTTGTGGTTTCCCTTTTTTGGCGCAGTGGATCCTCCAGGGGCAGCCAAGACCGCTGTAAGAAGACAAAGCTCAATTTCTGGTTCTGAGCTTGAGTAAAGAGTAAACCCATCAAGCGTAATAGGCTGGAGCCATGGTAAGAGCCAAATCAGAGAAAGTAGTCTTTCACTCCGCCCATTAGGCCCTTAATACAACTAGCTGGATGATAAGTAAAAGGGAGATAGTAGTGGTGTGCACAAACAAACTGACCTTTTCTCGAGTATCTATCTAGTCCGCTTTTCTGGGACGGAGACAGGAAGCCAAAGCCAATTTCCTTCCGTCTCTTTCATCTTCTGCCTACTTCCCATAAAAGCCCCAAATGCTCCCACCTCTCCCACCCAACACTTCCCAAATGGAATTAAGCCACTCACACTCTTCACTGCTTCTCACTTTCATTCGAAACAGCCACTCCTGTCACTCATGACAGGCGACAATTGACCACCGGTCAAATCCACGCTAAGCTCACTTCATTCATCACCTTTTACTGCGAATTATAAACGGACCGAAATGAGTTCCAGCAAATCGCATATTTTAGTTAGAAAAAGTTTGCATAGGCAATGAAAGATCCGGTTAGACATTGGTGATATTGACGGGAAGTTGACATAATGCAACTCGAAGGACAATATAGTATTGCAGTTTTCAGTGTGGCATTTTTCCTCGTCCATATGCCTCTGCATATTTATTCCCAATCGTCAAATTCGAATGGACCCATCATCCTGAATCTGGAAAGAAGCTGTTGCTCATACGCTACTTGCTGCTGGCTGTTAGGGGCTGAAAGTTGAAAGCCAATTCCAAGTCCATTACTTTTACTGGATTGCCGGCCTCCAGCCTCGGCGTCATGAATAATTGTTCAAATACGATTCTAAAGCTTTGGGTAAAAGCTTCTCTTTTTGATATTCTGAAAATGGGAAATTCTGATACTACGCTTACGATAGCACAGCTCATTATTCAAGGCAAACCAAACTTTTTGATGTAGCACTTAGCGGGCGTTAACGTTAACGGTCGTACTCTATGAGTCATATCATAGGTCACAGCCCCGACAGACCGCGTGGATCTGCACATCTGTGATTTAGTATCATAGGATTCAAATTAAGCTGAGCTTGTATGGTTAAGAAGTTTTAATTTAAAATGTTGAATTTAATTCTAAATTTGACATCGAATTTTCGAGTAGCCCCCTTTTCATTCACTTATGTATGGTACGTAGAGGTACATTTCAAATTGATTTATTAACGTAGTAGTACCCAGTATTATTGCCAAATTGAAGGAAATACATACAAGCGAGAAAAGTTTCGATCAAAGTTCTTGGAAAGGGTTTGAGGCTCCAGGTCTTTGAGCATAATTAAAGACACCCAATCCTTGTTAGTCATCCGTCAAAGCGGATGAGTTTGGCTTGAGAGATAATGAGGGGTCTTTGACGTTGTGTTCTAAATACCTCGTTTAGCTCTCAAGTCGGGAGGGCTGAGGAGTCTCGTTTAAGGCTGACTAATAATCTAAAACTGAGGGAAATTAGAGAGAACCTGATCTCTGTTCTCCAAATTACGAGCACGTCACTGATGCTTCGCAGAACTAATCTGTATGCTCTCCTCTTCCCATTATCTACCCGGGTTCGGGTCCATTACGCTCTCCGCCAGGCCTTTTGTACTCCGCTGGACCCCCAGCATAGGCCCCACGGGGCGGGCGGCTTACCTGGCCCTGAATACAAAATACAACTTCTATTAATTAGGAGTGCAGGACTGACACGCAATATGAGCGAGGGATGAGTCTTGACAAAAGACCCCAAGTTTCCAGCACACGGCCAAAATCGGTATCAAACTATTAATCGATCCAATAGCTTGCTGCACGCTGGTTTAGATGAGCTTGAGCTACCTGGAAATATTAAGCTCAAAATTAAGGCTGTGCCTTAAAAGGCTCGAATATTTGATAATGTGTATTTACTTACATAAACTGAGAGCACATCAGTATGGGCTAAACTTTCTCCGCGCTTTCTCTAACGACAAACCGGAGGAGCTTAAACTACGAATGAATACTTTAATTGAGAACTGGAGTGTTGCTCGAAGGAGTTGGAGAGTTTTAGCGATGAAGCTGTTTGTGTGTGTTGCGTTGCTTTGGCTCGTTGAGAACTAATTGGAATAATGAGAGCGATGGCCGGAGGGTCCTGGGTGTTGTGTTGGGGCAGCTTCAGAGAAAGCCGAGTGAGTGGGGTGGTGGTTGGTTGACGGAGTAAAAATAGGAGAAAGCCCTTGATGAGAACATGAAGGAGATCAAGAGGGAGCTGAGGGACATGAAAAGTAAAAGTTCTTTTCATCCCACTCATTCCGCATAATGTTACCTCTTCTCCTCTTTATTCTGTAGTCCACTCTGCCCACCTCTTTCCCTGCCCCAGATCATAAACTACAAAGGAACAAGGACAAACTAGCCAGAAGCACTCATTTCAACCAAAAGTCAGGCTCACTCATTCTCAGAAACATCGCTCTACCCACTAATAGATTATCATCTACAAGCAAACCGCGACAAAATCTACGAGTACCAAAATTACGAAATTTTTTTTTAAAAAACTTCAAATTTTAGAAAAAAATATCATGCTAGGAAACCTAGTATTTTGCTGGCTTTGATCGTAAATTGTGCTGATGCTGGAGTGCTTGCACACGTTATGCTCGCTAAAATAATTTCTGCATTAAAATGAACCGAAATCATCGCGCTACGAATTATCGGTGACCTCCCCGCTTTGTGCTCATCTCTGATCCAGATTCATGCTAAAGTCTCTGTTGAAAGCGGAGTATCCATACAGGTCGACGAAGGACATATATACAGAAAATTCGTCTATGTATAAAGAGAGTTATTATTTTGTGTGGAGTCCATTTGATGATGAAGAGAGAAGCTTTAGTGCCGCCGCTCTCAGGTTGAGTGAAAATAATCAAAATGAATATTTTCAATTAGCCAGGAGACCACACAAACGAGGAGTGGATTATGATTGTTCAACCGCCTCTTCTACCACCAGAAGCACTAATCCTCATGTCCAGCTCCAGTCAAGGGAATTACCAACGACTTACACAAATATTAAAGCCAAGCTCTCTCTTTTGATGGGATCCCAACAAGGATTAATTCACATCTTCCTCCAGCACTCTTCTGACCAACCTAATCATACTCTAGCTGACTGGGGCTAGCTTCTATTACTTGTAAAAATATTGGCGTTGGCGTGTCAAAAATTTAAAGGAAACTTGAGGGCTTGCGACAAAATTTCAGCGGTTTCAGACTTCAAAATTTAACCTAACTTATCCTGGCAAAGTCGACCCTATTCGTACGGTAGCAAGTCATTTATTCCAATATAAAGCCGAAGCAATTCCCCATTTAGCGCACGAACAATAGAGCTCAACTAATTTGAATAGAAGCAATGAAATTCCACAGTGCATTTAGAAAATAAACACACGCCCCAATCATTCAGCCCAGTACCCACTTCATTTCAGAATCTGGTAAATGCTTCGCTTTTTAGCTATTGTCTTCCGTTTAATCTCTGGATCGAGGAGAAAGGGCTCCATTAATCCAGAGCGTTTGAAATGCTCTTCTCTGTGGATCACTCACTACATGCTACTACTGTAGAGACTGATCTCTTATCATCACCTATTGTCAGTTTCCGCTCGGCTTAATCGTAGCAGTCAGGCTTTCCTACTGGAGAGAGACCTTAGAAAGAAGCATAATTCCGTCAATGGAACTCCGTCCTGAGTTCTTCTCACTAATGAGTTCCTCACTCCTGTCTTTCAAAGGAACAATTTGCCCTGTGCAACTTTAACTGCAGGGCCCAGCGGAGGAGAACATGATTGATCATCGACTAACAAATTGAGAAAAGTGAACTGCTTAGCAGGGTTGCCGAGGTCGTTTGGCTAAACTCGAAAATTGAAATTTATATTTCTTAGCATTTTTTTTTACAAATTTTCCCAATTGTTTATTAGTGGTAAACGTAGTAGGTCTTGATTCAACTGAATAAATGGTTGTGCGGCGACAGAAAACCCCTGAAGCAATTTGTTACCGTGTTTGCTATAGTACACTTGCGCACAGCCCATGCCACATTAAGCATAGTGGCGTAATGCGTTTTACTAAGCATTAGAAATGCGGCAGCATTATTTCGTTGTGCGAATCGCACTGCAATGCCTTCACGGCTTCTAATAGGTAGCATTGTGCATACTGCAAGGCTAAATAATGTGGCATGTAGTGTTCACACGAGTACTAATCTTAAGAGAAATACTAGAAGTTTATTCCTCGTTATATGTGCATTGTGTCGACACAACCCCGGAATGATTCTCCAAGACCAGAGAGCTGTTTGCTTCTCTTGAAATCACAAATATAGTACGGAAAACGCCTATAGGTAGTCGTTTCATGACAGTAAATACCGCCAAACAGCTATTAATTGCTCGTAAAAGCCCATATGTGATCAATTTGTGTGTAAAAATAAATATAAATGCATTAATAAAGCTCTTTTCTTGCCTTGAAACATGCAGCCCCTGCTACTGCTAAAGAGAAGTGGGTGCTTGAATTGAAGTATACAAAAGCAGAGCAATAAATGTAAAAGCTTAGAGTGTCAGTCTGTCACGCCGAACAATCTCAATCAGGCTTAATTACTCTCTTCGTCTCTGCCGATTAAAATAGAAGCCCTGTCCTGCGGCTTGTCATCGACAAACGGATTCCAAGATGCCTTTTTTTATATGCATAACATATACATACCTACATAGGTACATTTAAGTGCTGTTAATAAATCTCACAGTACCAATAATAATAAGATGATTCGTCACCGTTGTACTGGGAAATTACAGAATTTAACAAAAAAAATTTAAAGAGTTCCATAAAAGTTTTATATATTTTTTAAAAAAAAATATTTTAATTTTTAATTTTAAAGAGTTCCTTAGTAGTTGTCAATATTAAGGTTAGATAGGAATTCTGGCGAGATATAGGCATTTTACGCAAATCAAAAATCAACATTCTTTAATTAGCAAGTTCGGCTCTTCGGAGCCCTTCTCGAATGATTGGCGGCTCGGTAGGATTTGCTAAAGCTTGCGTTGCTAGGGCAACAGGAGTGAGTGGAGCTAGTTTGTTTATACAAAATTTGACATCCAGTCGAAGAAATGCATACTATGGAAAACTGCATTACATAAGCAAAAATTACAATTACGCTGCGTTGCCATGGCAGCGCCTGACGGCGGTTCGAAACAGAATGCTTGTTTGGAGAAAAAGCCAACGCTACGCTGCGCTGCTGCTTCCTTGCTGCAGAGGTGCAGTCGAGAACAAAAATCAGTTCGAGTTTTCGACGTTAGCTGTAAGGTCGACAAATTTGCTCTTCAGGTGAAAAGCATTACGAAAGTCAGGACGGGGGTAGCTCAGACCTCAGTCCGTTAAACCACAAGCAGGATCATCTCAGGCAAATAGCCCAGCATTGCCCAAGATGGAGAAAGTCAAGAAGCGGGCATCTACTACGAATAAGGACAAACCTCGTTCGACCAATGAGGGTAAGGATAAGTCACGCTCATGTTGCAGGTTAATGACAAAGTACAGACGTTAAATTTTAAAATTAAGCTTATCGAATCCCAGCAACCAAGTCCCGTGTATCAATTGGAGGCGCAGCTAAGGCAAGTTCAGCCATTCCGGCTTCAGACAATCCGCCGCGTCCAACCACTGCAGGCAAAGACAAATTACTCGGAATTTCCCGGGAGGAGAAGGACAAACCACGGCTTTCTTTGGAGGCTAAGGACAAACCGCGGCTTTCTATGGAGGCTAAGGACAAACCTCGGCTTTCTTTGGAGGCTACAGACAAACCACGTCGATCCTTGGAGGGCGCTGCCAAGCCACGTCTGTCCCTAACGGCCACAGACAATCCTCCGCGCCCAACCACAGCGGGCAAGGAAAAATCACTGGGTATCTCCTCGGATGATGAAGAAACACCACGTAATTCTTTGGAAGGTACGAGCAAACACCGTGGATCTTTGGAAGGAAAAGACAAACCACGTGCTTTGAAGGAGAACGCAGACAAGCCGCGTTTATCTGTCGAGGCTCAAGAAAAACCAAAAGTCGCTGGGGGCAGTACTGAGAAGCCAGGTCGATCCGTCGAGGGTACCGAGAAACCAGGACCAGCCATCCCGCCCGCAAGCAAGTCGCGCAAATCCGTTGCCGGCAAAGGCAAGTCACGCACGTCCATGCCCGGTGTGGATAAGCCAAGTCGTTCCAAGAACCGTATCGGCAAACGAGAGCGGTCTAAGTCGCGTTTGAGCAAGCCTAACTTGGCAATGCCGGTCACAGAAAAGCCCGGTTCGGATAAATCTGATAAATCTTTTGGATCGCTCAAATTTGGCCAAAACCGAGGCCTTCTGAAAATGTTAAATGAAAATGAGGACCAGGAAGCCGAAGGAGCTCGAGGCAAGCATCACCGTGGAAGTAGCAAACCGAATCCAGTATTTCCTCCGTTTCTTAAGCCCATCCCTGGGTTTTCGGACGACGAGTCTGCGGAAGAATACGAGGACTCGGACGGAGAATACGTTGCCGTTGACTTTGACGCAGGTTTGCCTAAGAAGCCTGCCCCGAAGAAGTATTCGATGGATCTGGGCGAAGATGAGCGGAAACGGAGGCGTTCGGATCGGAAGTCACGTGATAAGAACTCAAAGGATGGAGCAGCATCTTCTAAGCACAGCAGTCGCAGTGGAGAACGGGATCGTCAGTTGGGTAGCCAAAAGACGGGTTCAGGAAGCCGGCATCGTGGCTTACCTGAGGGCGCGGAGCAAAATCAAGGAAAGCAGAAAAAGTCCGCTAAAGGTGAGTCTGTAAGGGTCTCCTCTATATTCATTTAACTCAATTTATTAATATTAAAGGTGAGGACCCGAAGTCCATGGGCAGCCGACGAAAAAGCCAAAAAAGCCGTACTTTGCTCAAGCAGAGTGACTCCGAATCACACAGCAAATCACGAAAACGCAGAACCGAAAAAAACTCACCCAAATCCGATGAGGACATGGGAGAAACCGATGAGGAAGAAATTCATCTCAATCCGAATTTCAAGAAGAAGTCAATGGCTTTTCTTTGGGACGACGAAACTGAAAATGAAGAAGAGCAAAGTCAAAATGAGAATGAGACCGATGCTGACGATGATGACCCGTTGTCTCGTATACTTGGGAAAGTTTGCAAGAAAAAGAAGGCTGCACGACGTACCAAGCGTTCCAAGAGCAAGGAGGGCTCCCTTCGACGAAAGCTCCAGAAGGAGCGACGCAAGCGAATGGCAATTGAAAGCGGCGAACCTCTTCCGGAGAAAAAGAAGTCTGGCAGCAAGAAAAAGATTAAAAAGGTCAAGTGCGTCAAACCAAAACCAACAGTTTCAGCAGCTTCTAAAAAGTCTTCCAAGCCCGTTTCTGCTTCTGCCTCGGGCAAATCAATCAAACCCTTGAAAACGGGGAAATCCGTCAAAGCAGTAAAATCAAACAAGACACAGAAGAGTGCCAAGGCCTCGGAACGGAATCTGAAGGATGTGACAGGAAAGACGAGCAGTGCGGTTCACTGGGACAAGTCACTGCCTAAGGATAAGACTCCCGCAACCCCACGAGGAAAAAAGGCTGGAAAGAACAAGGATAAGAAGGGGGTCAAGGAGAAAGGCAGCAAGACTCGACATGCTGCTGGCACCAAGCCGAAACGCAGCAAAAGCATTTTCAAAGTGAGTCCAAAGGAACGAGAGCAACGGGAGGCGGCGCTTCGTGCTCGTTTGCAAATGGCCCAGGATTTTGTTCGACAAGCTGCTGAAGCAGCTAAAAAGAAGAAATTGGTAAGTGCTGCGTATTAGCCTTATATAAGCTACGCTTCTTGCTAATATGCCTTAAACGATTTCGGTATTTGTCCATAGGACCATCACGAAGACAAGAAGTGGGGTCACTTCATGCGATACTTGGATGACAGTGGCGTCACTGATCTTCTTACTGAGGCTTACGTGACAATGTTTGATGAATTCAGTTTCCCGACCAATCCTGCCGAGTACTTTATCAATCACATTGCTAAGGTCGGAGGGCTGGACAAGCCCGTTCCTACTCGTCTTCAGGTTGAAATTCGGGAGCTCGCCTTCCAGGCAAGGGAACACGCATTTAAATGATTTAAAAAAATATTTACATATTACTCAACTAATGCCAGAATTCAACTCTTATAGCTCGAGGCTCTCATGGAAGAAAACCGAGTTTTGAAGTACCAAATCCATGGTGAACCGAAAGAAGAGGAAATTGTCTACCCGAAGTATCCGAACGAAGTCATTCAGCTCCCAGCTCCACCGCCAGCAGAGTACAAATTTGACTATGACGCTATTATCAACGCTCCATTGCCGCGTCTGGCTGACCTGCCACGCTTGTCTGGATCATATCTCCACGGTGAAAGTGAGGAAGAGGGAGAATGGTACGAAGAGGAAGAAGAAGAGGAGCCTGAGTTTGCCGAAGAATTGAGAGCCTATCTGGCCGAAAACGAAAAGAAATTTGCTGCTCAACAACGCCGAAGTCTCCTCAAAAAGAAGTTCAGTAATCCAGACTTGATGGGCAAGGAGGACTACTACTACTAAATCTTCAGTCGACGGAATGCCGACAAATAGCCAATGCTACAAATAAAATTATATTAATTAATACCCAACATTTATCGAATGTATGAATCAAATTCCATTGAAATCAATAAATAGTACCCACTCGCGGTAGCTCCAATTTTTGGGTTCAGTTTGGCCATATAGCGCCGATCAGTTGTGTATCGAGATCTAGGCATGAGGCACTCCGTCGCCGCCGCCAGTAACATAACATTCCTTTTGAACTATTGCACCGCACTTGCTCAACCCTCTATTTAAATTTAGTAAAATTGACATGGATACATGGCCAAGATCTCATCGATAGGGCCGAGCATATCGCTACTCATCAGCGTCTGAACGCTTTCGGCCCAAGAATCCTTGAAGAAAAATAACTTTAGCACAAAAGTAATTATTTGTATTTACGAGTGTAATCTAAACCCAAACGCAAAGCACTTTTCGGGTTTATGAATTTTACATAGAAAGGAAGACTCGTATCTCAGGGGCTTATCTTGTCCGCAGACACCGCCCGACACAGACACCACCAACAACCCCAAAACTTCCCTTACAGTTCACAACTGTTGAGGTTTCCATTTTCATTTGCATGACTGAGCTTTCGGTTATAATACGCGAGGGACAGAGATCCTTCGGCCTCAGATTCGGGATCGGGATTCGCTTTGCTTAGCTAAGGCAGGTTAGTGCGGGGTTCTGCGACAATGGAGAGCTTGTCAATTGGACTTCAAATTCGGGGGTTGGGAAACGGCAGCTTGTATGGTAGCTGGGCCCACGCTAATATTTAAATCTGAATACGCCAGTTCCGATTACAGTGATAATTAATTTTTAAATTCAAAATATGCGTATTTGCCCTGGAGAAAGCTCATTACCATAACCGTCATGTTATCGATTTTCATCTAAAAATACATGCGTTTTAGGGACACGACGCAAATCCCGAGACCCTAGTGCCGTGTCATCGACGCCGAACTGGAGCAATACCCTTCTGGCATGACCACGATGCTTCTGCAGCCTATAGCGACCTCCCCCTGCACTACCTGTCAAAATCCCTTAACTCCAATCACCCTGCGTGCCAAAATACACGAGAAGATCTGGGATTAGAGAGTCCTATTCCTTGGGCTCTGAAACAAGGGCTGCTTATGTGTTCCACAAAGTCCTCCATGCGTTTTCCGTATGGATGAGCAACCCTGTCTCAAATCCTCGTATCTTCTCATCAGATCATTACAAAAGAAAGGTTGTATCCTCGTTTCTGGAATTATTCAACAACATTTCACCTTATAAAAATCCCCGACTGAAAGAAGAAGATGCAATCTTGAAACTACTTGAACATTTGAACAAGAAGCCTAATTTTTAAATGTTTTTCAAGATTGCTCTTTTTCCTAACTCGGCTCCATTTTCACTCAAGCCAAAGAGCAGCATCCTTGCTCGTTGGGATGAAAGGCATTTGATCCGACTCTTCTCTGATCCACACCGCACAATTCTAAAGATTTATTTGTTATTCTCCAAGAAGGTTTTTTTTGTTATTGGTACAAAGTACTTGGGTACTAATGACTGCAAATACCGGCTTAGACCTGGGACTAAGCGCTTTAATGATACAAATGTCTCGCTTTTCTTTACATGCTATTATTCATAGCAGCTGCCATTATTTAAAGCATAAACACAATATAAAAGATCCGTATGGCTACCAGAAAAGTACGAGCATATAATTGCTTTTTATTAAATTAATTCGAAAATTGTGAGCGTCATAGGGCATGCTAATTTGTGAGATTATCCGAATTCATATTTATGCATGAATTAATAATTTGTCAAAATCTATCTGATAAACCGAGCATTGCGTTGATTTGTTTTAACTTCAGAGTGTGTATCGGGTACCTATCCAAAATTTTAATACATATTTGATAAAAAATACTGCTGCAGAAACGTTGGTTTTTACGTTGAATGCGGATCGGAAACGTAAAATATTTTAGTTATTTTTAGGTCGGTTCTAAATGTACCACTTGCTTCTGAGTTTCAGCCTTTTAGACTTCAAAGATCGTAATCCTGCACATTCCGAATTCCAGTACCAATCGTTTCGGTGACAAATTGCAAAATTACCTTAAGTGCTTCTATTCATAAAATACAAAGCCGTAAATGGAGAAAAAAATTACACGTCGTCTCATTCTTGTGAGTTTTCTAGAAACAAAAAATAAAATTCCGTCAAGTAGGAACATATTCTCGAAATTTACGTAAATAAATATGAAATCTTTCCATGAGATTAAACTCTAGCTCACATCATGTGTCGTCGAATTATCGATCGATAGCTGTGTAAAACGTCTAACCATTTACAAAATAAATTAATGTTGATTCAATTAAAGAGTTCTGGAGTGTAATTTTATGCAATACCAAATGTACGCTAACAAGTATTTTACAATATCCGTGAAAGTAAAATCAAACGAAGAGCGGAATTTTGATCAGATCTTATAAGATTTAAGAGACTATTACTTTGCTGTTGGATTATATGGTCCGCCTATCGTCCCTGCTTTCGCTACCAACCGCATTACCCTCAGAAACCTAAGCCCTTAGTCTGTAATCCGCACAATGGAAACGAGGAAGATTAAACCGAGAGTAATGTGGAGTAATCTTTTCTTTTTCTAAAAAAAAAAGTTTTTAGTAGAGCTTGAGCTAACTAGTGCTGTAAGAGCTGAAGAGCTGTTTGCGGTTATTTGAACCGATGACGAGAACTAAAGCTTCCGTGTACTCAAGACCCATTACCACAAAATCTCTTCAAGTAAAGTGTTCTATTTAACACGAGCTTGAGCAAACAAACAAATAAACCAAGTCCGTTCATTGTCCTTACGAAGCAAACCCGAAACACACCTTTCCTCGCGAAGAACGAATTCCGACACAAATCCCAGCAAGCCAAAGCCGGTCTCATCTTCCACAAAATCGCATTAATTCTATTTTAACAATTGATGCAAGAGAGCACGAGCACCCGAAGCAATGGGACTCATACTATTTTTAAGGATTACTAGTGTAATTTCGTCTAAGAAATAATGTACTGTTACGCTTTGTTTCTTTAAATCTTGTAGCACGAGTCT
>VNWX01001932.1:0-13504 GCA_009869905.1 Ceratophysella communis | reverse complement strand
CAACCTAAACCGAGCATTTTGGAGATATGTTGACGTTAAAAGCTGTATTTTGTGTTTGAATAGTACGAAATAGTTACTTTATGCAAAATAAACTACACTTTTCACCCAAAATCATTTTTTAAAAATGTAAAATTTTACTTTTTTGGTCAAAAATTTAATAATCTGCTATCATTGCTGTTTTGTCAATGTTGAGTAAAAAAAAATAACATAAGGCAAATTAATTTTTCTACCCTTTTCTGAAAAAAAAATAATAAAACCCACTTTTTTGGGTAAAACCCATAAAATCCGGGTAAAACCCAAAAACCCAAAAACCCATGGGTAAAAAAATAAAACCCGGGGTTTTGCCATCCCTGCGTGTAAACCAATTTCCTTGCAAGGTTGCAAGGGAAATAGGAAATCATATTTTTCGGCGCCAGATTGCTCTAACAATTCTTTTAATTTCGGTAAAAATTTTCACCTGTGACTAATTAAAAGTTTAAAAAATGCCTTCTGAACCGGCATTCATGGACTATCGACTATCAAATGTTATTTAATTAATTCAGATTCAGAGTCGACCAGTTCGCTCTCGAGCAGAGCGAGGAGCAAATAGAAAAAAAATATTATCTAATCATAAAAATAAATAACTTGTTTATGAGCATTAGCGCTAAAGATAACTTGTCCATAATATAAAAACTTTCCCACTTATTAGCATACGCTCTAGCTTTTGTAAAGGTGTTTTTACCAAATGTTAAAATTCCTATTGTAGAAATTTTACATACATGTTTATTGGGCCCTTTCCCTTTGGGCTATATGAGATAGCCAGCAATAGTCCAATAAGTACAGGACCCTTAAATTCATTATAATTAAAATTAAATCAGAATTAGTAAGCTTTCTTTCTTTGTTAGAAGGAAAGTGCTTTATGGAACTTTTGATTATTTAGCGTCTTCCGAGTCAACGTTTAGGCGTATTGATAGTTATTAGTTTCAAAATAAAATTAAAAGCTGTTATTTAAATGTTAGTTTAACTATTTTACTGTGTAGGTACGTAATTGAAAGTATTTAGGTATTGCTGATCATGTGACGCTTAAAATAAAACCTATTTTCATTAACCTACTAATTTTAGGGTGATCTGTTCTTATACTTAATTTAAATTTGATTGATAAAAATTTCAGAAATAGAGAAACAACATGTTGAAGCCAGAGTCGGAGTCGGAGGAGCCTAGCCATTTTCCATGGCATTCTGTCTTCAGTATGCTGTATTTGCACTAACAGCTTTATCCCTCCCACCAAACAATATATGAGGCACTATATTCATGACAAATCTGAACTAAAGCAAATAGAAGATTTGTTTTTCTCCGTCTTCGAACTTCCAGAAGAGGAAAAGCCCAACGTTACCTTACTGAACATCCCTGATGACTCATATCCGTGTTGCCAGAAGTGTGGACGATATGCTAGGCAACTGCTTGTGCAACAAATTGAGCTAGAATTGCTGCAAGCCAAGATAAACAAGACCAGGGATACAATCGCGTCAATTATCGAGCTAGCGCATGACACCAAGCAATCTGAAATTGATACGGCAAAAAATCCGAGCGCAAAACTTGGGCTTCTCATTTATAAAAGTAAGTGCCTTAAACCGCTAGTGTTGTTAGTTGGAATGTGAAAAAGCCAAGCATTTTATAGTAGCAGTAGCAGGATCAATTTTAAATCTATTATCTTATATCTTATTCCAGAATGGTGCTCCAAAAAGGAAGTGGCAACTCAACCGGTAGCACTACCAAAACAAGAAGCGACAGAACGGAAATCAGTAAAGCTGGATTCGCCCAAACCCCAACCAAACACGAATGGGGATGAAGAAGGACGAGACAATTTTCCGAACAGGTAGGTTTTAATTTTTACTAGTTTTTTTTAATTCTGTACATACCGGTTTGGAATATTTCTTCAATGATAAATACCGTTGAGTGATGTCAGCTATCGTTTAAAATTAAATATATATTTTTTAAAGTGATTACAAAAAGCCACAGCCACAACGAATGTCTCGTGACCTCAAAAGCATCACAAAGAGACACGAAGCTGACAAATTTCTCCTCAGTCTCGACTCGACTGAAGATTCGGAGGAGGTAACATGTCAACTCTGTTCTAAAGTCTGTCGCTCAAAGGAATATTTAGAAATACATTTGCGGACACACGAACAATGTGAGTGACATATAGTACAAATTACTGTATTCCATTTCCGTGTCATTGCTTAATTACTTGTTTGAATAGTACATAGGTATGTCTTTTTTCAAACCATTTCTAAACTGCTACAAATGTTAATTGCTAATGTCTTTTATTTTTAGCGAAGAGGTTGACTTGCACTGTTTGCCAGAAAACCTTCTTCACTGTTACACTACTGAAGAGGCATTTGCAAACTCAACATGGTCAAGTAGAAGAGCCTATTGAAACTGAATCAACACATACAGTTATAACTACTGCTACACCTGTTGAACAACCTGTTGTAGAGGAACCTCGGAAAGACATGGCTGAACTTAAAGAAATTAATACTGCGCCACCACCACCAGAAGCAACAGTTGTAAATGTTAACCCTGAACCTGTAACCACTCGAAGGAAAAGTGCCCTAGACCAACACCACCGCCAGGCATTGTCTGGAAAAACTGCTGAACGTGTTGAACCATTACCTCCTAAATTGGTAGATCAAACAAAAGTGAGCAATATAGAACCTGATCTGGAAGACGATGAGGCCGATTGGGAAGCTCCTGCAGATATTGAAGCGGAATACGAAGGTCCGGTAGAAATTGAAACAGAATGGGAAGATCCAGAAAATGAGGACGATGAATTGTCTGCGTATCCTGATCATGCAGAAGATTACGATGGAATGACAGAAGCGGAGGATGGGGATTTCACCGATTTCGAAGATAGTATGGACTTTGAAGTAGATCCGATGATCGATCCCTCAGTTTTTCAATCAGAAGCCGTAAAATTTAAATACACACTTAAATCAAAAATAACTGGACGTCACTGCAGGGTAACCTTTTCCTTAAATCTGCGAAATGCCTAGCGCTTATTGACAAACTACCTATTGCTATTGCTTCGTTATATTTTTGCATAACCAGCTTGATAATTCTAATGAATGTTTGCCTACTTACAACCTATACCAAATGTTGTTTCTCAATTACAGATGTGTCGAAAAAATTATGCTACTCCTTCAACACTTCGGAAGCATGTCCATGTCGTTCATTTAAAGCAAAAGAGACTCACTTGCCCAATTTGTGGAATAAGCTGTGGCGACCATTACACGCTAACCAAACACGTTATGCGACACGACCCAGCGTTGACCAGAGTTGTTTTTAATTGTACGGAGTGTGGTTTGGGAACAATGACTAGGCGAGGCCTTGACCGTCACTACGCAAAAAGTCATCCCGACGTGGACCTACCAGAACCCCCTATGGTTCGCGCTGTTACGAACAATGATCCCATGGATATAGAAATTGAAATTCCTGCAAGCGCTTCTGCATCAGGTCTTGCGTCAACAAGGCTAAAGCTAAAACCCAACGCTGTTTCAACATCAAGTTCATATGTTTCTACAGTTGCTCGAGCTGGAGACGCAGGAGAAAGGTATACCGGCGCTCCCGCTACAGAGATTATAACTGAAGCGGAACCCGCCGCATCACTCATCACACTGGAAGAGGCTACAGCGGCAGTTGCACCCGTGACTAAGCAGTATCCAAAGAAAAAGAAGAAACCGAAAAGTGTATTTCTTTACAAACGAAAACGAAAACATTGGAGGCGACGTGGAATTGCTAAAACACTAATAAAAGTTGAACAAGAACCCGATTCTGAATCCGAAGTTGGGCCAATGGCTGTAACTCTTCGTCCGGTAGATGTGGAAAACATCGAAACAGATATGGAGTTAATCAGAGAAGCCCAGGAGAAAAATCTAGTACTCCGATCATTTAATTTCAATTCTACCCTGGTTATTGACCGAATTGAAAATGATGCGAAAACTACAGGTGAGAATATCACAGCCTTAGCCGGATTAGAACAACAGAAGAAATTTATTGGACCGAGTAGCGCAAAATTCAGAAATAATTCCACTGCAGCTTCTTCACCGGTGGTGCCTCCGGTTCATTTGACCCGTGTAGCCGGAGCTGGAGATTGGAAGTCTAAGGATGTCTGGTTAAAACAGCAAAAGTCTAATACTCTCTCAGCGCTGACGAAATCAACTCTGGAAGATCTAGATAAGCCGACTCCAGTGTCACTTCCTCCGAATTGGAAATCATTCGGTGCCATTTCAAATACCCTAATCAGAAGTCCAGCCCCAGGGTCAAGTAAAATTGTTAGTTCGACAGTCACATCAGCTCAGAAGCCTAGCGCAATGCTACATTCAATGCTCCCGACTTCGACGGCCCCAAGACATGTTGCCGTTCCGAAAAATGCAAGTTCTCAATTAGCCACTTCAACACCAGTTTCAATTAGCACCGTCACAGTCCCAATTCGTCCAAAAACCCCAGTTAAAATACTTCCTGCATCGGTGAAGCCGGGGGTCCCGGCAGCGAATAAAAGCGGTTACTGGGCAGATCCTTCAAATATATTGCTTGGAACGCCTTCGTCGACTCCAGGACCTTCAAGTGGACTTTTTAAAGGAATGGCAAATAGGAGTCAAGCCCGTAACAGTGGACAAGGCTCGCCAACGAAGATTAAGAAACTTGCAGACATTGCAAAATCCCTGAGGCAAGAATTACCGAAAGCATATCCCGCTGCTGTTTCGAAAACCACGCTTCAATCAAATACTACGAAGTTGGTCCGTACTTTGAAAAAGTCTGGCATTGGTAGTGTCAATGTCGTGCCATTTGGAAAAGGGAGCGGCGTATTGGAATCCGCTGGTGAGCAAGAAATGGATCGAATAGAGACACCGTGCACAAGCGCCTCGCAAGGATCTCTAGATGTCCGAGTAACCCCTGCTTTATCTCGGCCTCAACTACAGTACAATTACAGGCACACAAGTAATGAAGAAGAAGAAGAATTCATTGACCCCACTGAATATTTACAGCCTGAATTTGAGGCTGAATCAGGCGCTGAAGAGCGGCACGAGGTAGGAAGACATTTACTTAAATCGGGTGACACTGCCTTTCGCAATGACATCCAAGCCTTACTCCGAAATCCAAAGATAAATGTTTCAATGGTTCCCGACACATCGAAGGGCAACCCCACCATCGTAAAAAATAATGTCAACGTGACTCAGCAAATAGTCAAGTCAACTCTACCGTCTGGCATCAAATTGGTCCCAGTTGAAGATGTTCTGAAAGGCAAGACAACTGAGCGGGACAAAGACCCTCTTAGTTCACCTCCAGCAAAGAAGCGACTTATTCTTCCCAATCCCAATCCATCGGGTCCTTCTCCGCAACGAGGAACTTTATCCGATTTCATGACAGTTGTCACAAGTAATACCAGTAACACTAAGACTGGCACTGGCAGTGCTCCAAAAACAAAAATGAGTGGCCCCCTTCCCCTCTCCCAGCTTTACGAAAGTGACCATGAAGAAGAAGTCGTTGATTTTCCCCCAATTCGAATCCGAAGTATACAAAGTCTCCGTGAACCAGAAATCCAATCACACCTACGCAACTTCAGTGGAGAATTAGTGGAAGACGCCGAGCAGTATCAGCCAAAATTCACTGCTGGCCATAGCAGACCCTCACCGAGCATCAATATTTCTAATGTTAGGTCGATGCCGAATTCCATGGCCACGACCCATCGTATAGTTGGAGCTACACCAGTAATGTTACCTCCAATACGGCCTAAGCCTCGCCCTGCAGGCCAAGGCCAAGCTCAAACTCAGAATCGGATAAGGGTTGCAGTACAAGGTCAGTCACCCAGAAATCCGATTCCAGGACAGTTCCAACAGCAAGTTAGACCCAGGACACCACAACCGCGTTTCATCAACAGAAGATACCGAGCTGACGAGCAGAAAGGTGTCATGCGATACAGTGATTACCTACGAACTCGACAAGCTGCTTCTTCGGAACATCAGGCAATGATGGGCTCAAATGACAACAATTTCAATTTGCCAATACGAACTTCTCCTGCCCTACAACAAGCTCAACAAAGACCTTCTACAGGGCTTCACGTTCAGTCTCAGGGAACCATAACCACGAGCAACAACAATATGGTCTTTTTGGTTCTCCCAACAGGAACACCTTTAAATAACACGTCGAACCTGAGTACGCCGGTTATTACTTCGTCAATCGGAAACGTGACTTCTCCATTACTTGTCCCAGTCAATAATCCCCAGAATCCGGTTGATGCGGATCCTTTCCTCAATTATCAATGAACAGAATATAAATAGTGCCTAGGAATTTAGTATTGTACAGCACAGTACATGTCCCTCCTCTCTCTGCAGAACTCTGCAGAACGCACTCTTATAAAAAGCTGAAATATTTGTAGTTTCAAAATTAGGTTATGTAGATTTAGATTTCAGAGTTTTCAATTCTAAACCCTTGATATGTACATTATTAATGCTTTAAGTTTGAAATTATTGTAAATTACATTAAATGAAAATAGGTTGAGTTATGGTAACCTAAAAGAAATCGAGATTATTCTCGGTTTCCCCTTGTTTAGATATTAACTTCTGTTCATGAACTGCATAATAGTAGCAAATGCAATATCGATTTCGATTGAAACCAATAATAAACCTTAAATATATTAATTTTTGTTGGTAGTTTTTAATGTTGGAGGCCATGAAAGCTTCCTTTACAAATTCTTGGGAGAAATCGGCAAACTGCTCTTCCGGAACTGAAATAGCCATTTCTTGACTTTTGCCCTAGAATTGTTTAGTTTTTGCATATTGTATTCCCAAAAATCAAAATCAGACAAAATTTATGAATATGTATATATAACTGAAGTATTTACATTGCATTAAAGATTAAAGTTGTTAGTGATTTACCCCAAGCTGACAATATTGGTATTTAGGTACAAGACGCCTACATTTTAAATGTGAAGTCTAATCAGCACAATTATTGTATTTATTACATGAGAATCTGTTCGCGTCCTCAAGCGCTAAGCGCATACTACATACACGTGGAATTATTTACTGCCGTATCACATAAAACGTTGAGCAATGAAGTTAAAGTTAATGCCATTGCCTATTTTACAAGGTCAGCTGTCCGCTCCCGTGACGAGTGACCACAAGTTGGATATGTATCTGCCGTATATTAATATCTCATGGGTTGTCTTTTATCCAATTTAAGTGAAATTGGAAATAGCGGAATACCTACGCATTTTTAATTAAAGTGGACAATAAGGAAGTCTGCAAGTCTTACTATTTTCATTAGCATTTATTGGAAACTTATCTTTAGCATAAAATGCCCAAATGTAAGTTATAAGTTATAAGGAGAAGGAAGTGCCAATAGTACCGGATGTAATGGTTTCAGCTAGTTTATGTAGAAGGGGACTATGAATTTAGTTTCCTGTTTTGACTTGATCTTGTCTAATAAGCGTGTGTGTTGTACGTAGGGAAGGGAAGGGTCAACAGGCAGAGTTTAAATATCGAAATAGCTTGATTGCAGAGTAGTCTTGAAACTTGACACGTGATTTAGTGATTATTAATTGGGCGACTGCATCTTCTTAGCCAAAGGGTTGTTGTGATTAAAGATGGGTTTTCCGAAACTTATCAACCGTATAGCGACCGAACATGGATGACCCACGAGTCAACTCTGATTGAGCACGAAGAGTAGTCCAGCAATCATACCAGTTGCAAAATACTTTTGCAGCATACGGAGGGTATCCTAAGGCCAGTCTACTGTCGTTAACAGCAAAGACATTTGAGACCAGAAGATAAGGGTAAGCGAATGAATTGGCAACACCCTGGATTAGATGGGAATACAAAGTGGTCATCATGATTTGAGTCGAATTCAGAGTTAAATTAAAGCCCTGTCAATAGAGACAGACGTGCAAATTATGGTAGCCTTACCGAACCAACAAGCGCCGTCGCGTACGAAGCTTCCTTGGTGATGTACTTCCTTATAAAGAATAGACAGGTTCCAGTCAGGATGACAGTCATTGTTTCGTAGCATAGGCGTGGAAAGAGGCCCTTGAAGAAGCCTAACAAACAGAACTATAAGTACAATGGAGTAAAAAAAAAATACTGGCACGACATCATGAGAACACTTACCAAAAATTCCCTCCACTCTGTAAATCTCCAAAATTCCATCAAAAATATTGCTGAAAGTACACAAATAATACGTTAGGTTTCGTTTTTATATTTTAACTCATGGTATGAATCCTGCATATTTTTGGAAGCGAATAATTGCTGGATTACTTACTCATACGTTGTTTCGCGGCCCACAACTGGAAAAGAGAAGTAAATTATTGTCATTTATTTATTTACCAATAGACTGCATGTCTTTGTCTTTGTAGAAATTCGGGTCTACGTACATTGTGCCATTGTCCGCAATGCAATTACGTGAAACGGATAGGCAACTGTAACAGCAATGCACTGATTTACGACATTGCCTCCAGTAGTCTTGAGAAACGCGAAGACTTCATCCGGAATCTGTCGGACTAGGTTATTCTGAAAGACTCTGCTGCTGACTCTAGATTTCCGTCCAATTCTCATGGAAGAATCATCTTCATCTTCGGTCTTGAATTTATCGTGTTGGAACTTTTGAGGGAATATGTCATTCATTTTTAGATTAACCCAGTAATACACATTGGTTTCAATCAAACGCGGAAAAAGCCCACGATAACAGCCAACGAATCCATCCACCGATTTCAGGTGCTTCACTGCAATTAAAATTTACATTTAATGTTCGAAAATCATGAGCAACATTACCTAAAATTCAGATCAAAGCCCACCGTAAGTGAATATATTAGGCAGTGCCAAATACTTCTGTCTGAGGAACAAAGATGTACTCTCGATCGGCGCGAATGGTTCATAGCCCAACTGCAAAAAAGATAACTAGTACAGTAACTATTCAATGCGGATATTTCTTAATAGTTACAGTTACAGCATTTTAAATAGAGACGTATCAAGGCAGGAAATATACCAACCAATCAACCAACCTGCATTAATGTTCTTCCGTACTCCAACGGATGTGAGAGTGTAGTTACGGCATTTCGAGCTACAAAATTCTTTATTTCAGGTAGATGACCGTTAATCCAATCCAAGTCCATTTCGCGAGGAAGGAGAATCTTTCGTTATCCCAAAAAATGTACTATAACTTTTTATGTTAAAAAAAGTTAGTTGCCAGTTTTTGGTTTTTAGAAAACTGACAAGATCTCCGCTATTTTGAATCAGAACGAGCGATTTTTGCACGATTTGTTTGCGGATGTTGAATGTGTCTATGATTGAGTGGTGGGCATCTGGTCACCAAGCAAACCTCTAAAAATTTCTAATTGATGGTTTCTGACTTCTGATGGAATTGAAAGTGGAGAATATGTTTGTGTATTGATACAAGATACAAGTTCAAAGTTTCTGAAAAGATTTTAAAAAATTCATTAGAGTATTTATATCATTATAATATTTTCATGACAAAGTAGATTGAGTATGTACAATGTAGGAATACATTTTTTTAAATTGTGCAAACAGACTAGACGACCTGGCACCTGGTCTAGCCTCTGTTGCTGGTTGTACATTCAAAATGAAGTTAATCAAACTAATTTTTAAGAATATGTTTTTTACCTGGTACCTGTGACTGGACTGTGACCTGTTATATTTGTGAACAAGGCCAAGTTGTGAATTTAATAATTTTGCAAGGCCTGCAGTCAGCAGTTGGCAGTGCCGCTTGCCGTCTGAGATGATAGGTTAATAGGTTGGGTAAAATAAGAATAATCCCTGCAAGGTGTCCAGGTTGCTGTACTGTTGACCGTTGTTGTACACAGACAGGCAACCGAGAAGAGACCGAGACGACGACCACGGGACGGCTGACAGGTAAGGTGACGGGTCACGGTACAACACACAGATGACGGACAACGGACAACTTTAGATTTTCAATTTATAGGATTTAAGGTTGAGACACTGCTGCTGCTGCTGCTATACCCTGCTCCCGGCTAGAGTTGCATAGGAAAGATGAGCCACATTCAGGCGGGTAAAGCCATAGACATATGAACTCTGTAAGTTCTTATGTCTATGGGTAAAGCTGCTCGCTTTGAATTTGCATAGTTATAGTGCGCTTGGCAGTTTTTGTAAACAACATTAGATACTATCACTATCGACAATGCACAATTTTTGACTTTTCACAATCAACAATCGAGAGTAGGTCAAAGGCAAAAGGTTGAAGTTGTTGTCAAAGGTTAAAACCGACCACGAGTGACTGGGCTGCCCGAATGCGAATGCTGGACACGTACAAGCCAACTTAGCTTTTCGGAGAAGCCTCGCACATTCTAAAACGGTCATTACTAAAATCCGCCGACACTGACAAAACTGATTAATTCACCTAAAATCCGAAAATGATGACGACTAAGGATTTCCTTGATCTGCAAATCAAGGTTTTTAACCTAGAAAATAAGCTGAAACTCATCTCTGAGTGGCTCTTGCAGAAATTCGGTAAGACAAGGATTGCACTATGACTATGTATTACTTACGTAAATAATAAACCAACGAATTAGAGCACAACTGAGAATACGTATTTAGTAATTCTACGGCCGGCCAGGTGCCAGGCAATAGAGTCCAAGGCTCCAATAAGAAAAAGAAAACTCTTCCCATCCCCACCCATCATATCTCAAAATTGATTTCGTTACGCTAGTTGCTATTGCATAGTGTCAAGTCTAGCCTGCTCTATTATCTAAAGTACGCTTTTTATATTATTTGTTTTATTATCAGCCGATGACCCATCGCTGCCAGATGAGCTAGGTCAGAAGCCGGTTCTGTTGTCTGCAACTCATTCTCATCAGTTGCAAGCTCAAAACACTCAATTGAAGGAAGATCAAGAGCATCCGCGTGGTATCTGGACCACTATTCCTGGCACAGGGGAAGATGCAGTTGAGCAACACGAACAACAAGTTCAAGCTAGTAGGAGGCGGAAACCACGGAAGCAGCTGCTTCGATCGAAAGGTTTGTTAGGTGGCTTCTTGATTATGACTACAGTATAGACTAATCTTAAGCATACGAATACCAAGCCTATCTAAAACCACATGGCACATCACCTGATGCAGTTCACCTTTAAAATGACTGGATGTTTTTTTTTATTACAGCTATAGCCTCAAGTTATGAAGAGAATTCCGGCATTCAGGTGAAGGAAGAAATCAATCATATTGATAATTACAATAACAATGAAAATAGCGATGTTGTGGAAGGAATACGAATTGTGGATATGTCACAGATAATGAATCCAGATGGGTCGGCTCCAATAATCTCAAGAACAAGACAGCCCTACACTTGTCAAACTTGCCACAAAAAGTTCCGAACTCAAAATATGCTAAATGAGCACGAAATGACCCACTGCTTTGTGCAAATAACAGCATTAGATTCTATCCGAATTCAGCCCTTTATAACTGAGGAAACTGAAAGTAGACAAGAGACAGAGGATGAGGATGACAATGATTTCACACCCGCAGACGATTGTGCTGAATCGACTGACTCAGATTTTGAATTACCTTTGCCCGTAGCCAAAAGCAAGGTGGAGACTATAAATAATCATGTTTTCACCCGGAAAACTCGAGATACAAGTGCAAGCGATAAGTATAAGAAAAACATTCGTGCCAAGAGAAACGTTGGAGAGTTTGCTTGCTCCGTCTGTCATAAAAGATTTGCACTTGCTCGGTACGTAAAACAGCACTTTCGATTATATCATCGTGACCACAATGTTAGCGCTCACTCCTGCATTTTTTGTGAAGAACGATTTGTCTCAAAGCCTTTGTTAATACTACACAAGAAAAAACAGCATTCTGCAGACTACGCTTCGGAGTTGGAAGCGAGGAAACGAAAATCCAACAAGAAAAAGCTAGACACCGAAAACTTAACAAGTGAAGCGAGTGACAAAAATAATGTAGGCAGAATACGTGCACAGAAAAACGTTGGAGAGTTTGCTTGTTCTGTCTGCAATCAAAGATTCGCACGCAAGCGTTACGTGAACGACCATTTTCGACTCCATCATCGGAATCAGGGTCATGCAGCCGGGGTCCAGTCGTGCCACTTTTGTGGAGAACAGTTTGATACAAAGTATTTCTTAATTCTGCACAAGAAAACGGATCATGTGGAAGAGTATGCGGCAGAATTGGAAGCAAGCAAAGCTCTGCAGATTTCCAAACAGACAAAGAATGACACGGAAGGCTTGGTGAAGGATAAAGTTCGCCGAGTGCATAAATGCCTTATGTGCAATGATGAGAACGTGTTCAGCAGTAAAGCTCTGCTCCTCAAGCATGAGTCAGAAGCTCATGGAATCGATTTCAGGCGACACGTTGCTAGATGTGACGAGTGCAACCTGGCATTCGTAACCACAACAGGATATAGGCAACACTGTCAGTCCGTTCATTTGAAATTGAAGCCCTGGTTATGTCCACAATGCGGTGAAACATTTACTAGAAAGCATCATTTGAATCGTCATATGGATCTTCACTCCGACAAAAAGAAATACAAATGCCACCTGTGTCAGAAGTCTTTCCAGCAAAATGCAGGCTTGGGAGTTCATTTGAAACGACATTTCAAATCACAAATTCAAATCCAGTGTACTCATTGTGGGCAATTTTATGCCGGTGCTCAGACTCTCCGACAGCACATTAATAATGTTCACCTCGGAATTCGATCATATCCATGCTCTAAATGTTCCAGCAGTTTCAAATCCAAAGGAGCGTTAGCGTATCACATCAAGACGCATGATAATCCAAATGGCCGGAAACGAGGATTGAATAAAGAGCGACTCTTCGTACCTAAACGACCGCCACATAAACTTCAAGTCCTACCTGATACCAGTTATATTTCGGACAGTAATTCTGCCCAGCTACCAATTACCGAGGACAATTCCAGATCCCAGTCCGTAGCAGTGAATTATCAGCATCGGTCAGAAGCAGCAGAAATTTTCGATATGCAAGTTCTTCAGAGCAGCGTTTCAATTTCAACAGACGCTCAACTGAATCCGTACCCTGCTCAATTAGCGTTGACAGCAAGCGTGGAAGAAGAAGCGGAATGTGTCACAGATTTCCAGAGTTGGCTACTTTAGATTAATATTAATTAAGATGTATTTCAAAATCTGACAATAACCATGTGCTATGGCCATTTCTGTTTGTAGTGCCTTCTGCTAGTGTGCAGCTTTAGCTTCAATATGCCAACCCGGCATTTTTCCTGGGTAGCAGTGTGTATGAAGTTGTATTTTTTGCAAGTATACATGCAACGGTGGTTTTATGCTCACATCATCGACACAAAGTAGTGTAATTTGTTTATACTAGCAGCCGCCATATGTGCGGTTGTACCATAAACAATTAATACGTATTTGTACTTACCGTATGTTTTTAGACTGCTAGTAAGCAGTTCGTTTAATTGCAGCAACTGTAATCGGATAACTGGTAGCAGCTTCTTATCTTTATTCCTACTTAACTGAG
>VNWX01001931.1:0-13505 GCA_009869905.1 Ceratophysella communis | reverse complement strand
TTGTTGAATTGAATTCAACACAGTATCGAGTGCTTGTCGAATGCATGTCGAAGTATTGCAATTGTATAGGAACCCAGTCGGACAGTAGTACGTGCGTAGAAGACGATCTTGTGTTCGGAAATACCGGAACCACGGCTGAATCGTGCCCAAGCTGTTGAGATAATTAAATGAAAAAGTCAGCAAATTCTAATCGTTTAAGTCTATCGACAAGCCAATTTTAAATATCAAAAGGTCATCAGGTCTGAATTATCATGTTCAACAGGTCAGCACAGGTCCGCACATTTTAGCGCCGGCTCAGATAAAAAAGGTCACCAAATTTATAGTCCATAAATGTCTAAATACCGAACTGCCTACTTACTTGAGTAATCCACAAATAAATGCATTAAATTTCATCGGGCCTTCAATCAGAAGGTCTTCGCTATTTATTCTCATAACAAGTTCGGCAAGTGTTGACGATTGAGAGCGCGTCGTTGGACCTATAATGAGAAATAAATGCTATCGTATATCAAGTTAAACCATTTAAGTTAGTCATTCCGCATCAATTTAAGCGATTCCAGCAATTGGCAAAAGTATAACCTACCATATTGTATTGAAGCCTCAACCACCCGCCATGCTGTATTGGGTATACGTCCGAATATGGTATCCAAGCATGGAAGGAGACCATGAGAGAAGAGTGCATAGAGAGCGGGGCATAATTGATTGAGTACTGCTGCAGCACATGCTGTTGAAGAGTTTATGTGTGGAGTTCCTTCGGATGCCGAAAGTTCCAGTACATTGTTAATACTCGAGTGAATTTCTTCGAGAAGGGCTGTAAAATACATAAGGTCAATGATTATGCTCATTTTGGCGTATGCTAAAGGTCGTGGTATAAATCTTGTATGCTGGTCATACCTCTTTCCATATCTCCAAGCAGCATGGTAGTACTGCTACTGGTAATGCTGGAGTTGCAGCTGGAATTCCGATCGTTCGAAGCGCCACGCATCGTCATATTCGTGGCCATGTTACTGTTGCCGCCCCACTTCCCACCAATTCCACTCATTAACGGACTATTATGCGGAGCTACGGCTCCACCGCCTTCGGCATTATACTGACTACTGTAGTAATAACTTCCAGAAGATACTGGCGCATTCAAGAATCCATTTGCTTCCACAACACAATTATATTCCTCTAAATTCTTTGTAATTTCTTCAGTCATTTCTCGAATATCCGGCAAATCAGTGCAACTGTAGCCCTTTCGACGTCGAATTCTGTTTCTTCGTTCAATACCGCTGCTTCCGTCTGACCCATTCTCGCTTCTGTTGCCACCCCATTTCCCGCCGATTCCACTCATCAACGGACTATTATGCGGAGCGACGGCTCCACCGCCTTCGGCATTATACTGACTACTGTAGTAATAACTTCCAGACGATGCTGGCGCATTCAAGAATCCATTTGCTTCCACAACACAATTGTACTCTTCTAAATTCTTAGTAATTTCTTCAGTCATTTCTCGAATATCCGGTAAATCAGTGCAACTGTAGCCTTTTCTACGCCGAATTCTGTTTCTTCGTTCAATACCGCTGATACCGTCTGGCCCATTCTCGCTGCGCCGGCGCATTTGAACATTGCAATTTTCCAATGTTCTTGGGCAATTAATTTTATTAAATTGTGGGAGTGCACTTGCTCGGTTCGACTCTTCCTGGATTCTATTATCTTTGATATTATGACAATTGGCTTGCTTGTTTCCGTCGATGATTTTGTTGAGAGTGTTGCTACCACTGAGCATTTCAACAATATTTTTGGGTAGCAGGACTTCTAGCGAGTCCCAATCTTGAATCGTGGTATTCTTTAGCTTTTCCAGATCATTTAGTGAGAGGGGGCGGCGATGATGAGAGCCAATTCCGCCATTTTGCTTGTTATAAGAATGTCCAGTGTTACCTCCACTTGTGTGTGGCCTATTGTTGCTATGCAATGCTTGTGGGAGTAAAATTTTCTTATTGGATTGCTTCTGGTATTGATTCAAATTTGTTTTGGTATTATCGTCTTTGCTGGTATTTTTCAAAAATTCCAAATTTGGTAGCGTGTAATTAGGATAGCATATGTAATAGACCGGGGATTGCGGCTGCCTTTCTTTGTTTTGACCACAGTTTTTTCATGTCTTCATTGCTGCTGCCTTCTGTACTGGTAAATGCTGACGTTTGAATTGATTTGGATAAGTGTGCATTTCCATTGCCACTCGTTTTTGCAGTGTTGAATGAGCCAGCACTACTGGAATCGGTGTTCATATATTCTTGACTGGAACAGGTTTTGTTGGATTTGCTCTGTAACGTTTGACCCTGAGTAGTGGTCAAATAATTTTCGGTACTACACTCCATATCCGTACTCCCATTATTATTCCCAGTCCCAGTAGGATTCTTCTTGGTTCGGGTCGTATTTTTCAAGGGTTGATTCTGAGTGGGTGATTCCGTCTCATCTGCAGTAGGGTCACCGAATGTCAGAGTGTAATTAGTAGGATTAAGATTCCAATCTGCAGCTTGGGCAGGCAAGTCGAGGGAATCCGTGCTGAAATTTGGAATGCCGCCTGGTCCAATTTTAGATCTGCTGAGCAATAGTTGATCTTCCTCAGCGCTCGGTGAAAATAGGGCGAGTGAAGCGTCCAAAACTGAGTCACTGATGTAATAAGAGGATACATTTGATAGACCATCTTGTTCTTCTTCAGTGTTATTAGCTGAGCTGCCTAGGTCTCCGGGTGCCTAAAAACAAAAAAAACAAAAATTTGAAACAATGCTTTAAATGCTTAATCAAAACCATAGTAGTATCGAAAAGCTTTTTTATAAACGAAACGTAATTAAAGAATGGTTTTTCAAAATATTTTCGCCAAGATCTAAGATCTCTTGACTTGACATATTCAAAATTCCTGAAAATAATTAGAAATTGAGCATTCATTTCCCCACTCATTTAATGTTTGCGAAAATTTAGCGAGTTGTTCAACGTTTATTCCGAAAAATTTAAACCTACAGATTATTACAATATTTTAAATTAAACTACCTTTCCATCGGCATTCCGATTAGCCTTATTAATTCCGAATTTGAATCCACCTTCAGTTTCCAGATTTGAATAAAGAATCGAATTTAAACTCATATTCCCTTCACCACCATCTTCGAATAGGATTCCTGAAGCTGAGGTGTGTGCGTCTTCGGAATACTAAAATGGAAATAATTAACAGAATTCAATTAGACACTACGAATTTTTTAATCAAGAATAATAGACATATTGAAAAAAAATTTAAGTAAGTACACAGTTTCGCATTCTTTACTATTTCGCTTTAAAAACGTCGGTTTTTGTTTTGATGCTTTTTCCGCTTTGTGATAGAGAAAATTTTTTGAAAACCGTATATTAGCCCTTCTAAATGGGAAATTTTAGCGCAAATAACACATACGCAGTAACTTACATTTTCCAATAGTCCATTATCATCCAGAAAACTGCCATCTAAATTCAATACAGATTGTGAATCTTCCATTGCAATTCGGCCTTAATCAATGCTCAACAGTATTCTGCTCTATAGTTCCAAGGTCTGCCTATGCTTACTCCCTAGATACTCGCTAAATCTAAGCCTATTAACTTTAAGTGCTAATATTTAATGCACATGCAACGGGTGAAAGTACACTTGTTTCTTCTTCTTCGCCATTTCTCGGAGACTGACGTAAGTGTTGGTAGCATAGCATGGGCATAGCCTTTGTACATAGACATAGCTTCTTTCTTCACTACAATCGATCCGCTCCGCCGAATAATTCGGGGTGTGTAAGCACAGCAGGTTGAAAAACGGGCAGCGGAGCTAGAAGTCTTAAATACACGGGTATAGCAAGAGAACCTGCAGCTGCCTTAAACACCCGGGTATTCTCTCCTGCTGCACCCGCATGCCCCAACCCGACTTTTCGCTCTTATGTCATTGCTATTGCTACCCGTATGCCTGTTACTCCGAAATGTCGAAAACATTCCAATGAAGCAGTACTGTAGAACTACATAGAACTATGCTATGAGTCATCATTCATTCACAGCATACTGCGGGTATTTGGCTTCTGCGCCCATAGCTTATTATCTGTTTCCGTCTTTCACTGTAATGTAATAGCATTACTATTTATAACTAAATTATGTATTTTTTGTACGGAAACGAAGAATAGACGGAAAATCTTGACAAAAAAACCTAAGCATTATTATTGGCTATTGTCTCAAAGATTGAATAGGTGGACGCAGCTTTACATTCTTGCTTGCCATTCGTATATCCGTCTTTATTCAAGTCATAAAACTATAGATAGAATTTGCAAAAATATGCTAGTGTATCTAGGTATAATACCTAATCAGTTAATCTAATTCTAACCGCTGGGATTTTACTTTTTCCAAGCGTTCTTTTTGCTCCGTAGTCCACCAGCTGACCTCCGAACTTTACGACGTTCCTCGTGGTGTAAACGAGCATCTTCTCGGAAGTCTTTGTTTTTCTGAAATGGCAAAATGAGATATCGTATCAACTATTAAAATTAGGCCATTACTATTTTCGATATTTCAATCTGATGAATTATGAAATGAATTAAGGATTTGCGTCTTACCGATGATTTGAGTTTGAAAGACATTTCACGGCTTCCCAAAGGACCTCTGGCTTTGATTTCTGTATCTCCTTCACGGCTAACTCGTTCGCCCAAGCTAGCCCTGGAAAAATCGGGTTTATTAGAAGGATTATTAGGGAGTAGAAAGGTTACTTATAATACTTTGAATAGTTAAATATTGATAACATACTTCGACATTTTACTCTTTCCAGAGGCACTCAGAGAGGAAGGTCTGAACTCCTCTCCAGGCTTAATTTCGTAGAATTTAGGTTGAAATTGTGCATTCGAATCTCGTTCACGCCGTTGCTCTTTTAGTCTCTTCTTCTCTTCTTTGGCGTATTCAATGTCATCATCGGAAGAACTTTCTTCTGAGCTTCCTTTACCTTCCAGTTCATCGTCCTATGTAATTTATTTATTAATTTTCAAGTAATAGACACAACAATTAAGTAAGAATTCTGAAATAAAGCAGAAAAACATAATACTTACCTGAACAGGTGTGAATAGAGCTTCTAGTTTCTTAGCCTTCTTCTTATCCAGCTTTGAAACGACAGGATTGAGTAATCTGGAAATGATTATCACAATTTCATCATTAATTTTGACAATATGCCAATACAAAGTATAATTTATAGTTGCTTCGTATTTTTTCGGGTTTATATTAGATGTTTAGACCTTAGTCAGCAAATAAAGACTTTCGTACCTGTACTCTTCTGCAGTCTTGTCAACTTCGAAGTCAGGATTGGCAAACATTGACTTGAATCGATCGTCTTCTAAAATATTGCCCGAACTCTTCTTTGAATCCTTCGGTATACTCATCAGCTTCAAAGCAAGCTCCTTGTTTACTTTCGGTAAGGTCTGTAAATATTAATATTCGTATCAAATATTTCGAAAACTTATAAATTTTTGATAAAAAAAAACAAAAACAAAACAAAACAAAATCCACCTGAAACGCTTACACTTACATTCAATTTGACACGATTTGCCCGTTCTTCTTGTAACTTCTCTCGAATCTTTCTCTTCTTGAAATCGTCGTACTCGAACGGTTGAACAGCAGCCTTGGCCTTTCGGTAAAGCCTCATGTCCATAAAGTACCCGTGCATGTAAGCTCGTAGAAGTTTACTGCCAATTAGATGACCGAGACCAATGTCATGTAATTCCCGTTCTGTGACAAACTTGTAGTCATCGTAGAGCGTTTCTACGGTAGTTTCTTCAAGTTCTTCTGTGAGGTTGTCCAAGAAGGAACACCAGCGAGGTGCGGGTCCCATGCTCTGGTAATTGATAAAAAGGATAACGTTTAAATACATTTTACAAACTCTGCATTCGAGAAAGATTCAAAGCAATTCAAAATGTGCAGAGCAAATTACCGGAATATAATACGACAAAATTTTCTTGTCTTCATTAGCGACGAAAAACATTCCAGTGTTTGGAACGAGACACAAGTCATTAAAATCAGGCTCAGCTTCTACTGCTGTGTAAGGCTCGCCCTAAGAATCCAAAAATACGAATAGTTCGGTCCAATTATTCGAGTAAAATAACAAACAATTGACTGAAACAGCAAACAATACCTCTGAAAACACTTACAGTTTGCTCGTTCCAAATCTTGACAATTTTACTGTCCATAGACAAAACAAGATTTTCTGACTTATGAAACTCGATATCTTTGATTGGCAGGGAATAATAGTGATCCTTGACCAGAAGAGGTTTAGATGATCTGATGTCATACAACAAGACTTGACCAGTGCCAGTGCCAACACCCAAGGTCATACCATCTTTGAAAGTGAGAGCTGTGATAGAGGGAATCCCGCCTGAAATCCTGGATGAATCATAAGTAAAATTAGGTTTCATGTGCACTGGTATTCGGTATTGAAAAACAAGGTACAAGAAGCAATACTGATTACTCACTGTGTATCTTCTGTAATTGAGTTGAAAGCAGGGTCAAGGTAAGTTCCACATTTCTTGTGACTGCGTGGATCCCAGGCTTCGACTCTTCCTTCCTCCGTACCCATAACTACGAGATGATGTACAGGATTGACCAATACTCGATTGATGGTTTTGGCACTCGTTTCGAGTGGAGTCATAAATCTTCCTAACTCTAAATTGAGTCGATAAGCTTCATGGGTAGCTCCAACAACGTAAAGGTCACAGGATGGCGTATGATAGGCCAAATCTCGACCAAACTTTGGGATTCGCAGCCGAAAGTATCGCCCATACTGAGCATGGAATTCCACGTACCGATCGCATTGGAGAAACACGAGCTGAAATGAAGCGAGTAATTGGAATTATTTTACATTCTCACCTAAAAGTCTAAGAATAATTTAAAACTTTTTCAGTTTGACTTACTTTACTATAATCTTGGGACAAAATTAGGAATTTAACTACTTCTGAGTCAAAACATCGCTCGAACTTCATTGCAAGATTCTTGACATCGTAGCATTTGACTCGAGGCTTATAAATTCCGGTAGCCAGAATGAATTCTCCATCCGGCGTCACTTGGACATTGGAGCTAACGCCAGGCATATCAAAGTCTTGGATGAGCTCAATACGCCTTCGAATGTCCACATTTTTACTTTGAAGACGTTTCTTCTTTTGTGCTGATAGCCACTACACGAATAACAGTTTCGCATTATAGAAACCCGATAGACTGGCTTAGCACAACGTAAAAATTCGAAAAACTTACCTCTGGTAGCGCTTTTCCAGCACTCAGATTGTAAATTTTCACGTCGTTTGTACTGCAGGACTTCATAATGCTGGTTTTGCAGTGTTCAGTTCACAGTTAACCTTAGTATCCGGTTGAATTGACAGATTCAGCTGCCGGCTTTGCCAAATATTAAAATCTTTCTACCGCTTATTTCAATACCTGTTAAGGCGAAAAAAAAAACAAAAAATTATATTCGTTTTTGGGCAATATATTTTTCGTAGCTAGCGAGCAACAATATAAAAACATTTACTTATTGTAAAAGAAGGCCTGATTGTGGGCTTTACATTCAACACAACCACATCAAAGAAATTCGTATTCTTACCCCAAAGCCACGCGGCATATGAGATTCAAAAGTACAGCTCAATTTATTTCATGAAAATACGCCGAATTTTATTAATGCATTAACAATGTCGAAGTTTAGTTAGAATGATAATTCATAAAAGAAAATAATTTAAATTACATTGAAATTGAATTAGAGAAAGCATTTACGAAAACGGATGACACATAAAGCATTATTCTAATAATTCGAAAACCAGGAAATCGAACGAATGCTCTTCTGGAGACAATCCGTTGCAAGGTTTTCATGTATCGTTACGGAATGGCTTAGAAAACCTTTTAAAATATATAGCCTACAGAATAAAGCATAATAGATTAGGTAACGTTTTTGATTTTGCATTTAGTTAAATACTATTCGTAATCTTCAGATGGTTTCATAAACTTTCGCTTCTTTTGAGGTGGTTGAGCTCCGGATTCTTTCGGCTTTTTGTGGACTTTTTGTCGTTGACCTTGGGCTTGATGATTTTGTGAAAATGAGGGTTCTTCATCTACGTAAACGACGTCGGCTGAATTCTTATTCTTCTTCATTTTTTTGCCTAAACCGCCCTTTCGAGCCCAACCTCCCACAGTATTCTTGATCTTGGCCAAATCGATTCCGTATGAACCTTCACCGGATTTCTCCTTCCTGTTCTTGGGCTGATCTTCACGATCTGGTCGCTCACGTTTTCGCCACTTGTCCCGACGTCCCTTGTGCTTTCCATCTTTCTCATGACGAGCCATCATTTGTCGCCCAACTGTTCCAATAATACTTCCATACGTCTCTGCCATTTCCTCATCATCCACGTCAACTTCGGCCTTTGGTTTGACATCCTCCTCAGAACCAAAGTCTTCATCCTCGTCTGAACTCAGGTCACCCACATGGATGGCTCGCCAATTCCGCTTTCTTACATTGTACTCAACAGTGGGATTGAAGCCGCCGAAGGAAAGACGTCCAAACTTGTAACCAAGGCATTGACTGTAGCTGGGAACTTCTTCAACAATTGTCTCTCTAGAAGCCAGAACAGGGGTTACGTTGTTCAGTACTTCATATTTCGTACCCATACCCTACCAATTATGTGCTGCTAACTGCTAATGCTATCTACATATTAAAAAGCTTAATTTCAGATCTGGCTAATTAATTCTTGTAAAAGAAGAAAAACTAATGTTCGTTGATAGTACGGTATTTAAAATAACTAGACCAAAGACCACTCTTTTTAAAACCCTAATTTTAACGTTTCGCAGTTAACTAAACTAATAAATATAAAACGTAGATATGAGAAGTAGATAAGGAAACTCAGAACTCACAGTTTAGGAAATGCAGAAGTTGAGCTCGATCGAGGCTTGATATCATGATGAAAAATGTTCTCGATGCTTTCGTTCAACTTGAGTTTTGTCGAGTTGGTCCTTGGTCTTTCTCATAAACTACCGAATTAAAAAAACAAAACAGGTTTCAATTTCAATGAAACTGCATAGAACTACAAGTTAATAGGAAAGTGTAGCTTTTATAACCGCATTGTACGAGGCATAGTACGGGTAGGTCAAAAACACGGGATTTAATAGGAGTTCACAGTCAAATAACTAAATACCTACGTAAAACTAGGTAGGTAAGTTTTACAACTTATTCCAATATATGTTTGTCTAATAGTTATATATTAACATTAACAGCTCTATAATAGCCCTTATAACTGAAACTCTAACTCAAGATCAGTGCGTAATCCAGTAATCTATTTGTTAGTGTCTTAGCTAGTCAACGGTTCTAACAAGAAAAAATACTGGCAGCAAACAAGACGACGTAAGTATGACGTACTTATCTCTAGTTTTCGTAATCCGAATAGAAACATAGATGATAGAAAATGGCTTTTGAATCACAATTGGATTGAAGTATGTATATATGTATATATAGTATGACAATGACTAATGACTGATGACATTAAATTAAACGAATATACAGACAGCCAAGTGAAACAAGTACACATACCTTCATGCCCAAGACATGCTTGCTCAGTTTGGATCCCAGCCCGTGCATTATTTACTCATCAAATTGTTACGCTGGATTATTGACTTGGTTTGTAATCCCTCCAGTCACCAATTGCCAATCAATCTCCACTCCAATTTCCAATAAGATGCAAGTTTGAAGTTGATATTGCTGAGAAGAGAAGTTAGGAATTAAGTCGAACAGAAACGGGTGACCCGAAACGTTCAGGTGTCAAGCCAAGGAACGGCTGCGCTGACACAGGGACTGACAACACGAACTGGCAACAAGTAATAACAATAACTGACTACAAAATTAAAAATTAGGCTATAGAACATAGAATGGAACAACACGTTTGGCCAAATTCACGCGTGCTAACAATTTCAAAATCTGTCCGCTCTCTGATCTCAAAAATAGGCGGCTGAGTAATCCTTCCGTAAGGTGTCGCTCTAAATCTAATCACTGCCTACATACAAATCACGCCACACGATCAAGCAGTTTTCGGAAATGTACATGGAATACGGATTGTTCTCGCTACGCGAGCTTGCTAGACTTGCACGCCTTAGGAAAAATTAGTATATCCTTCTGAAATTTACAACTTTTGTGTCTAAAATAAAATACAAATACAAATGAAAAATGTTTTAGCTAGCTTTATGCATTTAACTCAATTTGCACAAGATGGCGGCGAAAATATGGGGATCAAATACTTCTAATAAGAATTTTATTTGACAAATTTCGATTTTTCAACATGAAGTACCAATTAATTACTGCTGACGTTAACTTTAACCTAAAATGCTTCAGCCAGCCTGGTATGAAAGAAAAAGAAAAATAATGAGAAACTCTCAGTTCAGAAATTAATTTTTTTTACTCAACAGCTCCAATTTATTTGATTTATAATTCAGAAAGACATTAGTGGAATTCGCATAGTTAATCAGGAGAAATATTTAATAGTAAGTCTTATAATTTTCAATTCAATAACACAAAATAAGGAATTCACAATTATTTCGTTGTTTGATGCATTAGGCAAAAAATATCCAGTTGCTTGCTCGGCTCGTTAGACGGAATACTCGCCACGGCGTCTCCCGAATCGAGCAGTCCGAGTCCGAGGTGTTGCTGGGGTAGTCTTCTTGTCAGGCGACAGGATTTCAGATTTAGATTCGAATCCAGAAGTCGTGCTTACATTCTTGCGGGTATTTTTATTGAAGGAACTTTCATGCCGACGCTGTAGTTGATCAACGCTAGTACTAGGACGAGATAGATGGGCTCATCTCCATATTAATTGTAGTACTGGTTCCACGACCGGAACCAGAAGCCATTGAATACCCACTGCGTCGGGAAACCAGACTTGTTGCTGAGACCGAAGTGGAGCTTGCGACCGGAGTGTTGGGCGCATAGTCACTTTCAGGTTCAGGTTCGTGCTCAGATGTCGAAGAAATGGATAGATCAGAGCTGATAGAGATTGATCGCATTCGATTGGTATAGTCTGGTGTCAAAGTTAATGAGGTGTTGGACGTACGGCGGCTGACTTGACGCACTGGTGTTCTTGGTTCAATGGCCACTTTTTCCAGTGGAAATTCTGGAGCAGGTTGATCAGCTATATAGTAAGAAGTCAAAAGTCAAATCATGATTATTTTTGCGTTTATATGATTTAATTTAACTGGCCTGGCGGTAAGAATATTAACACGCAACTTACGAAATGAATTTTTATCAAGAACAAGAACATCAAGAATTTTAGTCAGCTGTGCCTCCAGGTCCTTCAGAGAGCAAGTCCTCTTCAATGGCCGGCCGCGATCATCGAATCGAATACTGCCAGGCTTAGCCCTTGGAAGCGAGTTTGAAGATCCCCATCCCGATTTTCGTAGTGCAAACCCGGGCGCTTGGCCTTCAATAGTATAACCGCGTATTGGGGTAGAAAACTCCGAATAATACTTCTGTATCATTCGGTCCAATTGTTCCAGGCAAGCTCCGACATTGTCCAGGTCAATTTCAGTGGACGTCAATGCTCCGCCAAGGTCTCGCTCGTCAAAACTGCTGTGAAAACTCCGTCGAACCTGGAAATGTACCTTGGGACGTGGATCCTTAACGCGCTGAAGATGTCGGGCGAAGGAGACAGCAATATAAACGGTCAAATTGCTACAGTCTTTCCAGAGGTCATTTTGAAGCACCGCATCCAAATCTCTTGGTGGAGAAAGTGCTAAATTTTTGTCTGACACGCACTTCTGCTGAAAGACGTTGTGCTGGAGCTGAGAGATCATCAACTGGATTTTATCCAGCAATTCCATGTCCGATACTTGTTGAATCCGACTAGGGGTCACGGGGATGACGGCTGTCATAGGTCGATTCTTGGTATTCCCCATCTCCATCGTGGCGGAGTTTAATTTTGGACATGGACGGAGTTACCTTGACCTTCACGGTTTTGGGAAGTTTGTAGCTGGTCTCCGATTGTTGAGCGTTGGTGTCTGAGCCAGACGGGTAACGAATTCTTGGTTGGGACGACATAACTAAGTCCAAACGTCGACCTAGTAGTTACGTCTGGACAAATGACAAAACACAAATTGAATTGACGACGGTTTACGAATTACGAATAACGAACAACCAGTTCGATTTTCGTTTGTGATTTTCTGTTCTGTGCGTCTGACAAAAACAATGAGAATTCCACTTCAGTCCGCTAATTCGAATTTGGAGCGGCGACGGCAGCTGAGGTTTGGACCTATCAGCAGCAGCAGCTGTATGAGCACTTGGTCTCCATTTTGATCTGATGCTCCTTTCGGCACTAAAACTTGAACCTCATCGATATTATGTGATTTGTTTGGATTTTAAATGCCTCTTCCGATTCCGAAATGGAATTACACATTAGCTTTGAAGTACATATGAGAAAACTCAAAACCAACTTCTATAGTGCGTTACCTACACTTTATTTTCTGTGGTAAGGTAATTAGCTTAATTGAAACTGAATTCTTGATACATAGATACAAGTACATGCTCCATATTTACGTAATGCATTAGATATATACCACATGGCTTCCCCATGGAACGCAGGGACGCTCCTTTATCTTTACTCAGCCAGCATGCAATTTTGACAATTTTTCTCGCTTTTTTCAAGAATGGCAACCCAATTTCGCTACTATATTTGCATATTTTTAACTTTAACTGATCTTGAGTTTTACTTTTTCACTTCTTTTTTCGCCAAAACGTTGACTTCGAATGTACTAAGTACTTGGTGCATGTCGACGTCACCGATTACCGTCATTTTATGTCATATTACGACTTCAGATTTCAGATTCTATATACCTCATAGCATAGCATAGCATTATGTAATATTCGTTTGGTAATTTTAACGTACTTTTTGGCGTTGTTAAGCTTATTTTCAATGCTAATTCCTGCTAGAAGATCGTAACTTCCTGGGTAATAACCGCTTAAAATCTGCACACCCAATGCGGTCGCCGCCACGAAGTACACGTTAAAAGAATGATTTGCTTTTCACAAATCAAGATTAAATTAGTCGGAAACATCTTTTATACATATAATAATCAATTGATTAGCAATTAGGAATAAAATAACAACTACTTCTTACGCAACTTGCTTTGGCTCGAGAAACGGGGAAAAAACGAGAATTAAATAAATTACAGTACACAGGATTACTTGCGATATTTAATATAACGATTTATTGCTGCCGAATTAGTCAATTTAATGATCAATAAATAATATTTCGAGATGGTGGATAGGGTACATTGCGAATTTTCGGCTTTGCAGTTTTCACTAAAGTACGGTATCATAGTAGTAAAGTAAATCTTAGGATTTACGGAAAGTACAAAATTACGATGGTAAAATAATAAGTAGGTAACAAGACAGCAAAAATATACAAATACATACATAGGTATATTGCTGTAGTTTCTAATTCCTGTCCTGAATAAAGGAACATGGTAAGGTATCATGCAAACTG
>VNWX01001930.1:0-13510 GCA_009869905.1 Ceratophysella communis | reverse complement strand
AAGGCATTTCCTACATCATTGTTTAAATAAAGGGTGTCCGGGAAGTAAAGAGAAACTTAAAGTATGTTTTATTGATATGTTCTTGTTTTAAGCATTTTCCCATAGCCGGCTAGACGAACATCATAATTACTTTTATTATGATGTTCGGTATTTTTATAGGTGCTTAAAAAAGTTGAAGTCAATTGCTATGCACAAGCAGCACGCATGATGGCTTTACGAGGTACTTTAATTTTACCTATAAAACCGAATAAAATCCCATAAAAGCCCAAATGAAATATAAAAAATAAGTTTTGAATAACAAAGACTTTGCTTGGATTATTTTGTCTCGAGGATATTTCCAAACAGAACTAAACCAAATTTGGAGGGACTCTATGCAGTTTTTTTCTGTCAATTTCGCCTTGCGCCCCTTCCAGTTTCACCTCGTAAATTGTGCACCGCGTTAAAAAGTTCTACCTTATTCGATATTCCAGCAGGCGCGTGGCCAGGATAGGGTTTTTGGGGTTCAAAGTCCTAATGTTTGGCAAAATGAAATTTTATTTGTTCTTAAACTTATTCAAAAATTTCGCGCCTGCGGCGCAATTCATTTTTTCTAGACTTATTATGTACGTATTCAGGACGGCGAATGTGTTCAAAAGCAAGGAAATAGCTTCAAAAATTCAATACTTTTGTACAAAACGTCGAAAAATCGCGCATGCGGCGCTTTTTTCGTAATATTTTTCACCATTTTCAACTTTTTCACCTTTAATTCATGCGAAAATTCGCTTAGAAATCTGGAAAAACGTAAATCGGAATTTGGGGGAAATTTCAACACCCTCCCCGAAACCTAATCCTGGTCACGCGCTTGTATTCCAGTGCGCGTTACTTAAAATATTTCAACAGGCTTTAAGTTGCAGACTCATTCGAAACTTGCAATTGACAGAGCCGAAGCAAAAATTTGTCGTCGGAAAATTTTGACTTAGTTTATTTATTAGTTTCAGCTAGTTCAGTTACGGATTTTAATTTTCGATCCTTTTTATTTCATAATGAGGCTTAAGACCGAAGAAATTGGCTGATGATAAGATATTAACAGTCGATTTCGATCAAAAATAGTCTTTTCCAAGCCTTAAGATAAATTTACCAATCATATAAATTTAAATCAATATAACTGCACCATCGGCAGCAATCACCGCGCTAGATTTCCCCAAACAGTCTCAAAAACCTTTAAAACTAGACTTTAGCTGAAAAATATAACAAAATTTTTCGCCGGCGGCGTTATAAGTATACGCCTACCAAACTGGATGCTCTGAAGACGGCGAAAATCAGATTTTCGCGATAATTCGTTCAATATTTTTTTAAGCGTCTTCTCTAATTAAAATTACCAGGTAATATTAATTGTTGTGGGTTCACTGTGATTAGAATATCCAACAAAAACTTTTGCACATTACAAACGAATTAGACATTCTCTGAATACCAGGGCGATTTGAAGCTTTAGCCGCCCAGAGTGCCATGAACCAAAACGCCGGCCCTGCAGTTTCCAGTGTTATTGTAATATTTTGAGCATGTTGTAAGCTTTTTTTCATCCATTTTTTAAAATCTAGACTAACGCTTGCAGAAATTATTTTCATTTTAGTGCATGTGGATTCGTTTCCTCATTTTTTTTTGTTAATAGCTGTATGCATGGGTTCAATCTTGAAAACTGCCTTGCTATCAAACTCTCCAACAACCATAGCACGTGCTCATCATTTAGTAAAACTGAATACTTCATCCTTAATACTCTGTTTAAATTTTTAACTGGTTTTTTAAAAAATCATGGAAAATCGTATATAAGGCCCTTTCTGGGGTTTTTCGGGATCCCATTCTTTGTGGAAAATGTGAGTTAATATTAGGGCAATACAAATGAAATATGCAAAAATTTCATTTTTTAGATTATAAAGTTTAACTTGTAAATATATTTCATCATCAAAACAATACTTAAACTCTTAATTGGGTCGATCGCGGTAAAAGTCCTTTAAAATATATCGGCTACCCAAGTTTAGAGCCTTGAGATTTTTTAACCGGACCAGAGTTATTTCTTTAAACTACTACATCATTGTTATAACCAAGTATCGTATTCAGAATAATTTTAATCTTTTATGATGTTCCAAGACACAAGTTAGCAGTTTTTTCTTTTTACTTCCCTTTGTATACCTAGGCTAACCTGAACGGTCCTCTGTCTCCCGCCAGTAAACCGGAAATAAAGCCCAGTTGGCCGCAGATATAACCAACACTATAACAAACACTATGTAGTCATATACGGAGAGCTGCATCTTGAAAAACACCTAATTTTAAATTACTCTGCAAACAAGGCTAAAGGTAAAGTGGCTCAAGTGAGTTTATGGTTTAAAAGCGTTTGAATTTAGGGGAAATGGTTTTAAAGAGTCGACAGAATGTTCATTCAATACGAAATCGGAAACTGGTAACCTTAAAAGATACTTAAAAGTATGCCCCTAATAAATATTTTATTATACGCGTTCTTAATAGCCTTAGCTCAGTGATCGGGACTTGAATTACCAGGTTTTTGAAAGAAACACAGAGGAAACTTGCATGCAAACTAATTCCTTATATAGCATACATACCTAACAAATCTAAGGACTCGGAGTGGAAGATAATAGTTGAAAAGCATAAAAGTCCGTGACTGGGCAATTGCGATACGAAATCGCGGTTGTAAAAACCTGTTCCTCTCAATCACTCAAGAAACTAATGTGGGGTTTATCTTCGAGCCATAACTTGACTGATGTGTGGTGGGACGGACGCACGCGGACGGACGGGATGATTGAGGTGTAGACACGGAATGATAGATAATATGTATATAAATTGATATGTAGGTGCATTGATATGTCAGACTTGTCTTCTTATAGCTAATACTGTACGTGCTTAGCTATATTCATATACCTAATGCTAGACATCACGGGTTAAATTTTAATGTTAATGTTTTATGTTTCTGAAAATAATGTGTGAGGTTCTTGTTGACAAAAACAAAAAAATGAGACGTTAGAATAAACCCAAAATCCTGTAACGAAAGCGCCCTTAAGGCCTTAGGCCCTTCGATAATTATTTAGCTTTGTAGGATAATTTAGACATTAAGAATTTTTTGTAAACTTTGAGTTATAATTATCTACTTGGAATTTAGCATTTTTATAGTTCAGGTAGCCAGTTGTGCGAATTTGCCAAACCGCAATTTAAAACGGAAGTATTTCCGAGAAAGTTTCTGTTAAAAAACATGTCAAAATTGTATTTTATTACACAACAATTTATTATCTCTTCAACGCAATTTAATATGGGGTTTACAAAACAATATGTACTGAATAAAATTCATCAATTTCGTTTAAAGTATCAAACTTAGATGGCAAAATACGGTACTGTTATCGATTGCGATCGGTGGATCGCAGAATTTTTCTGATCACAATCGATACCAAGAAATTCCCGATCGCAAACAATATCAAGAATTTCCTGATCGCAATCAATAGCATGTTAAGCCTGATCGCAAATGATAGCAAGTTTAGAAAATACAGGGTGTTTCTTCCCCTGTGCTTCCTAACTTAATGAGAATGAAAACTTTGTAATTGGCATGCATATGGTATTAGTAACACATTTCCAGATCCCGTCTCAGTCTCAGTGCACTGAAATTTAAGGTTAATTTTTGTAAAAAAATGTTTAACTTGTACAATGTGCAAAGTTAGGAAGCACAGGGGAAGAAACACCCTGTGTTTTCTAAACTTGCTATCATTTGCGATCAGGCTTAACATGCTATTGTTTGCGATCGGGAATTTCTTGGTATCGATTGCGATCAGAAAAATTCTGCGATCCCCCTATCGCAATCGATAACAGTACCCAAAATACTAATAGAATTTCCTCTCTGAGTTTCGATGCTAATTGTTTGAATTAGGAAAAGGTGTGATTTCTGTTATCCGATGATTAGCCGGCGACATTTTCCTAGCTCGTGAAATAAAGCAAGGGCATCTTCGCCAAAAGTCTCCAAGGTTCGCCTCTTCTTGTCCTTCCTTATCGCTGCAGCAGATGCAGCCAAAATTGCACGTATGAAATTTTTCATTTTAAATCAATGAGAATGTACTATGTATGTAGGAAAGCTTAAACTACATCCGAAGTCTCAGTTTTCCTCCGACTGGCTCTGCCATAAGAAATGTATTTAATTTTATGACATTTATTTATTTAGGTTGTCCTTATTTATGATTATGATTAGTATAAAACTTGTAGCTGAGCTTGAGCTCAGTCGGAGTAGGAATCAAGTACCAGCACCACTAACTCAGTTTTAGTCTCGATCTTGAACCTGGTTCCTACTATTGTAAATGCCCCAGTCTTCGTAGAAATTTCGAACTAAGAGCCGGCCTCTGACCGTGCGCACGGCACAGTGAGTCCTATTGTTGTCAATGAATACATATTTGCTATTTTATAAAGTAACCAACTAATTTTCTTAAGAACTGAAGTTTATTCACAAGTTATTGAGCTCCGGGTGTTTTAGTCCGCCCGAACACTAATTTGCTCTCCCTTTGTCTTTCTGTGTAAGGTGACTTAACCAGGTCGACATTAGTTGGAGGTTAATTGGGTTCAAATTCAAAATGGCTATACCTAAAGTTTAGTTCAAAGAATTCAAAATAAATTTGTTCAGTCCAACTAACATTATTTTTTAGTATATCTATCCCAATCTTGTTACTAGGTAGATACCAGCGATCTTATATTTGTTGTAGCCTAATCAAACAATTCAATAATTTCAAATTAAAATCTGATTTAATTTGAACGGTTTTTGTAGATGACTGTACTTTGGGACTTTAGCATGAGGCTTATGCAAGTGCAAGCTCTCAGGATTTATACTGAACATGAGTCCTAAGAAGAAGATGGAAAAGCTTTAAGGCAGTTATCTTCGGTTTGAATTAAAGACGCGTGGCGCCATTTCAGTATATTTTATATTCAGCTAAAAAACTGCAACTAAAATACCTAATTGAATTCAGGCATAAATCTCGCCGAATTCAGCTTTAAGTTTGACTTGCAAACTTGTCCTTGGCCGCCTCCGGCGGCGAACCATTGGAATAAGCAAAGAGTCTAACGGAGAAGCAGATGGCACCGGACTTCTTCAGTCTCTCAGCTACCTTTCGATTTTGAATTAGCCTAACTAAAAATGTATCTTAAACAGCTAAAGTATCATATAATTGCCAATGATGCATGATTTTATGCTTTTAACTAAACAAGTTGTTTTTGGGTCCAAAAGTTAGCCTGAAAAACAGCATTATAAAAATTTGCATTTATCACTTATCACATGGCAATGCAGTTAATTCCTTACACCACATATCACGACGAAAAGGATAGGTCTGTAGCTTTAAGCCAACATATCACTCGATCTGATAGGTGACAGAATAGGGTCAGGTCTGAGGAACCCGTGGGGCAGGTTTTGCGTGGGATTTACCATTGTGGAGAACTATGTACCTATGTACCTGAGCCTGTGTGGTAGAGACTTCTTACTTACAAGAAAACGCAAAACGGCTCTCCTTCCTGAAAATATTTCACTCTAATCTGTTTTGTTATTGTCGCAAGAAGCGTCTAACTTGTGAAATTCGACGCCGGGTAGTCTGGAGAGGAGATGATTAGCTTAGTAAGCATCTACAGGGTTGAGGGGTCCTGGAAATGCCCATCTATGGTCATTATCAAGTTAAGGGTGTTAATTTATTAAAAGATGGGTCTGAATTTGAACTTGGATTAAAGAGTGTCACTGTCGGGGGTCCTGTCCTGATTATGCCTAATTAACGGTTAATTATACGTATTTAGATAATCGAATTTTTATTCATGTGGTTTTAAAATGTATGAATGTCTAAGTCTGTATTTGATTGATAAGTAACGAATTGCTTGTTAAATTTAATTTAATTCTAATCTAATTTGGTCTTGTGGCTCTCACGAGCACGAAGTGGGCTATTAGTCCTGGCTTTTCAGTTACGAGTCTGGTTTTTGTGTAAGGGGCACATGTAACGAGACTGGTTCTTATCAATGTTCGCCGTCGTTTTTATTAACAACTACTTACCATTGCCAAGCTAAAGCTGAGATATTAACTTATTAAGTATGTAGTACTGATGAGCTTTCAGTTCCATGCCTGCTTCATCATAAGGGGCTTTCTTGGTGAGAAAACTCAACGTGGTAAAAGCAGTCTAAACAAACAGGCTTGATTCTTGGCACGGCGAAAATCTTATGTTTTTGAGTCTACATTATTTCGAAGACGTCGTCGTCGGCTAGACTGCATGAGTCCCGTTCGATTTCACATTAAGCATGTGAAAGTATTCAAAGCCTCTGGTTCTGGTTCAACACTAGCGGGTGAAGAAGGCGGTTGTCCTGTTTTCACCACCTCAAATCTCAAGGTCGACCGGAATGGAAGACGCTGCTTCCAAAAAAGTCGAGCTAAGGGCTTCGCTTGCAAAAAATGCTAAACTGGCTCTCATTCCTCTATTCATGGTAAAAATATTTTACTCTAATATTTTTGGTTATTGTCGCAAGAAGCGTCTAACTTGTGAAATTCGACTCCGGGTATTATGTAAAGAAGATCATCAGCTTAGTAAGAGCTGCAAAACTAGACGCCGATTATAGGAGATCACTAGCTTCGTTACTGTCTTGCTAATTCCGTGCTCGTTGAAGTGGGAAACATCTTTGACCTCGTGTGTGTTTTTGTTTAGGTGGGCCATACCTCTACTGCGCCTGGGAAATTCCCGAGAGTTAGAGCTGGAAGACATTTCCGGGGTTCTGAGCAGCGACTCGGCTGTCCGTCTCGGCTCTCGTCTCTCTCGTGCTTGGTGGAAAGAGCTTCAAAAAACGTCACCGAGTTTGCTGAGAGCAATTCTCAGGACTTTTGGGCTCAGATTTATTTATCTGAGTCTCGTCTGCACTGTGGCCTCATTGTTGCCGTAAATTCCAATTCACTTAATTTATTTCAAGTCGGTGAAGAAATCAGGAAAATGCTAATAGTAAATACTTTAGATTGGCTCAGTCCCTCCTGATTGGCTACCTCATCCTGTACTTCGAAAGGGAGTTCACAGAGCTGGAGGGCTACGGGTTTGCAGTCCTCCTTATCGTCACCAATCAAATCGCAGTGATCTTGTATCAGTACGTCCAATTTGGATGTCTTCGCATGGGCATGAACATTCGGGTAGCGGTTTCCACTCTCCTCTACACCAAGGTACTTAACTTACAACTAAGCTTAAGTGACTGATGCCCAATTGACATAGAACCAAGACAAGCCTCTCAGGTAAACATTAATCTTGGTCAATTTTCCTTGTTTGCAGTCGTTGAGGCTGAGCCAGCGTTCGTTATCAGCGACCGGTGTGGGCAAGGCCATGAACATGCTCTCCAATGATGTGAATCGCTATGCTTTGTGCATGCGGTTTCTTCCTTATCTCTTAGCCGTGCCGCTGCAACTCGTGACACTGATCGCACTTATCTGGACCTACATCGGACTCTCTTTCATGGCCGGCGTGGCTCTGCTCGTCATCATCATTCCAGTTCAGGGTAAAAATAGGAAGCGCTATTCCAGATTCTTGCAATAACGAAGATGTTTTAATTTACACAACACACAATGGGGCAATTCAGTGCAGTGGGTAGTGAACAACTACCTATTAGCTGCTGATTTGATGGGTTCGAATCCAACTGCCCCCAGGAAATTATCTGACATTCACACAGTTCTCGTAAGATCACTGAAAGTGTGCTTGTTAAATATTGTTCCGAAAATCGTGTATACGGCTCCGTGTGAGGTTAGATTGAAGGCTCTAACAGTTCGGTTATACTATTCACACAGTTCTCGTAAGATCACTGAAAGTGTGCTTGTTAAATATTGTTCCGAAAATCGTGTATACGGCTCCGTGTGAGGCTAGATTGAAGGCTTTATAACAATTCGGTTATACACGTTACTCCTGAGACTCATTTGCTGGTTTAATGCAACAAATTCCCATACTAACTTGCATAAATTGTGATTCACAAGAGAATTTGTGTGCGACTGACCTTCAATATCAATATGCAGTAGCGTGGACAGGATCCTATATCGGGGAGGTGGGCGAAATTTTATAATTATGCTGATTATTTAGAGCACAAAATTTTTGGTTTTTGTTTTTTGCTCTCAAAAATTGACTTTTTCAAGCAAAAATGGCCAAAATGCGTAATTTCGAGGTGTATAACGCTCAATCTTTTGGCTTTTCATCTCAAAACTTGATATTCTTAAGTACTATTGGACAAAATACGAGTTTCTAGGGTGTATAGAGATGCACGGGTCGCATGGTTCCATCGGTACTACCCAAGTCAAAAATTGCTAATGATTGACCCCGCTCAAAATAGGCAGATCCTAATCCCGGTTAAATAATTTTCATAAGGCATGGGTTAAGCTGGAAGCATTACGCTTATGAAAATTCTTTAAAAATTCATGACTACCACAATTTCAAAATATCCCCTTTAAACTTTTTTGGGACATTACTATTACCAATAAAAGTCTTTGTACCAAATTTGGTTAAAATTAAAGTAGAACAAGAGAAGTTTTAAAATTTTGTAAAAATTTTGAAAAATGGCGGTGTAAAATTTTTTTTTAACTTTTTTTTTGTTCCCAAAAATTTTATTTTGTTGTTTTGAAGATATTCCGCCCATATTTTGCATAGACGAAAATGCATTTTAACAGTTCAAAAAAATATTTTCGAAATTTTGAAGACAATTTTCAAAAAATCATATCCAAAGAACTATAGTAGATTTTCAAAAAACGCCAAAATTTTTCTTATTATGGGCGCAGCGCAACCACTAAAAAAATCATCAAAGTCTTACGTGACACTTTGCAATCCGCGGTCGTTTTGGCACGTTCTTCGCCCATGGAATGTCTTCAGGCATGTTCACCGAGGATACCGATGATTAGTCGAATATGTTTTGCTCAGGCATGATTGGGTTTTGCTATGGGAAAGCTCGTGCGAGTGTCGCCAAGAAATCCGAACGTCGGATCAGCCTCCTCTCAGAAGTCATCAGTGGAATCCAACTCATCAAAATATTCTGCTGGGAAAAGCCATTTGCGGCTCTGCTCGGGCAGGCACGCAAGTAAGCAGTCTACGCCAATTCGGCAATTTCAGAATGGTTTATTATTTTATTTACTAATTCGTCTTCGTGTCCTTCAGAGATGAGATCGGGAAAATCCGAGTTAAACTAATGGTTCAGACCCTCAACGCAACCATTTTTCAGGGCTCTAGTAAACTAGTCATACTTTTATCGCTCCTCCAAACCGCATATTTCGGAGTCTGTCTCCGTGTGAATCAGGTAAAGAATTTAAAAATAAAGCTGATGAATGAGGCTGGCCAATCTGATACAATGTGTCTACCTATATCATTAGGTCTTTGTGGGCTTTTCCTTGTACAGAAACGCACAGTTGTCTGTAACAGAATGGTTTCCTCAAGGAACGTCGAGAGCAGTCGAACTCGTAATTTCGACCAGAAGAATCCAGGTGAGTTACCCAAGTTTAACTCTACAAAGCTGGGCGCTGGGCGACCGAATTATCGGGTTACCAAATTGCAATAACTCCTGCTTCAATTCCAGACGTTCCTATTGCTCGAGGAGATGCAAAGCGCTCATCGCCTAAAAGACGTTGGTCCAAAAGGCATTCGACTTCTGGGCGTTTCTGCTAGATGGGTTCCAGACAAAGACCACCAACTAACTCTGACTGACATTAACCTTCAGGTTGGACCCAAAGATTTGCTGGTCGTGGCCGGTGTAGTTGGCTCAAGCAAGGTAAGTACTTTTCGGCTCCTTTGAATCTCTTTTAAAGTCCGGCGATGAATCATTTCGTTTTGATTGCAGAGCTCTCTTCTGCAGCTTGTTCTGGGAGAACTGGAAGCTGAAAGTGGACTAGTGTCGGTTAGCGGAAGAGTCGCCTATAGCCCTCAGGAACCTTGGCTGTTCTCAGGGACCATTCGAGAGAACATTCTGCTGGGCGCGGAATACGAAGAAGACTGGTACAAGAAGGTCGTTGATGCCTGTGCCCTCAAGCAGGACTTTGCGCTTTTTCCAGAAGGAGACTTGGCTCCGGTCGGAGAAAAAGGAGTCAGTCTCAGCGGTGGACAGAGGGCTCGCATCAGCTTTGCCAGGTACAACGCTCCACTCTTTGTTAGTAATTATTTTCCTAATCAGTGGGAGCCCTTTTGGCGTAGGGCTGTGTACTCCAAGGCAGACATCTACTTGCTTGACGATCCGCTGAGCGCTGTTGACGTCTCCGTGGCCAGGCATCTCCTCACTTACTGCATTCAGGGTCTCCTGAGCGACAAATGCGTCATCCTGGTCACCCACCATTATCACAGTCTGCCCGGAGACACGCGAGTTCTCATCCTCAACAAAGGCTCAATCTTCGGTTCGGGGATGATCCAGGATTTTAGAGCAGAGCTCAGAGCTGATGCGCCCTTTGTAGAAACCACTGTGGATGCCCTGGGGGAAGATGAGACGGAGGAGAAGAAGGTCTCGAGCAGTTCGTTGGATAAGGCGTAAGCTCACTTAGATTATGTAGGAAAAGAGTGTATCTATTAGCCACTTCTGATCCTGAGTGCAATGTGTTGCAGTCCGACCAAAGACTACGGTACCTTTATAAGGTCGAGCGGAGACAAAGAGATGAGAAGCTTTGGCTCAGTGACCTGGTCTCTCTACCTGAAGTACTTCAGCGCTGGAAATGGTCCATTTGTCCTCTTCATTTTTCTTACATCCTACATTGGTAGTCAGGTGCTCTTCGACGGCTCGGATTACTTTTTAAAATTCATGTGAGCCATTTCTAAAAAAACATCCGAATTATATAAAAACCGTTTTGAAATGATTGATGTTGATTGGCTGGACGTAGGGTGGACCAGCAGAGTAAATCTCTCCGCTCTGTCAACGAGACGTTGCTAACAACAAGTCGTTGCGGGATTTCTTCGAACATCGAAATCTACGCCTGGCTCACTGGAGCTGCCTTTCTTGCGGCTTTTCTCAAAACGCAGCTGCTCTATTATGTTTGCGTTGAGTCATCTTCTGCGATCTACAACTCTGCGTTCAATGCTCTCCTCCGAGCTCCCATGCGATTCTTTGAAAGGAACTCAAGCGGTAAGCTCAGTTGTTTTTAAATGTGTCAGTAGGTAGCTGTTTCGACTTGGACTCTGGGATACATTTGTAATTCTAATCATTTACGACTCGCTGGAATTTGAACAGGAGCGATCATGAACCGCCTCACGAATGACGTTGGAGTCATGGACGAAGAAATCCCAACAATCTACTACGGAACAAGCATTGTAACAGATAATGACTAAAATACCCAAAATTATTAGACGCAAGTGAAATCAGCAATACAGATTAATTTCGTAATACACCGAAATTTTGTCACTGTTGACAGACTGTTTTTGAAATTATCGGAACGATCGTCGTAATTGCAATCCTGAAGCCAATTCTCCTTGTGTTCATCCTTCCCAGCATCCCTCTCATTGCCCACCTCAGGAATATTTACCTCAAATCAGCATTTTCCGTCAAGCGCTTGGAAGGAATATGTAAGTTACGTGCATTATATATTAAATCTTTTAAATCCAATCCAATATGTAGATCAAGGGGTGGTTTTCAGCTCGCAGTCCTGTTTTCGCCAACATGAGCACGACTCTGCTCGGTCTAAGCACCATCCGCTCCTTTGAAAGTCAAGATTTCTTTCAGCAGAAGTTCCTCCAAGCCCAAGACGCCCACTCGTCCGTTTACTTTATTTACATTGCTCTTTCCAACTGCTGCTCCATGGTAGCCTGCTCTCTCTCCACAACGCTCCTCGCCATCACCGTCTTTAGCTTCATGCTCGGCTCCACAGGTAGTGACCCAGGCAGCTCACGTCGAGCCCTAGTTTGAGAAAGACAATATTTTGAAAACATCTGTTCGTTAACTTGCTAGGTGACTCCTCGGTGGGTCTGGCACTTTCCATGGTCCTTGTACTGAACATGTACTTCATTGACGGAGTCAAGTTCACGACAGATCTCTCCAATCAAATGGTGTCTGTCGAAAGGGTCATGGAGTATTCTGGAATTCAGCCCGAAGCTCCGCTCGAAAAACCAGGTGAGAACAAGCAAAGGGTCTCTAATCTAATACCACTCTAGATTCCCGATGTACCGAAATGAGCTCAATAAATAACAGTCGGCGTATGCGTATCCGTCATTGTTGGACAGTTTTCGGCTGCAAACTGAAGAGTTGTAGTTGTAGGTCACCAAATCTTGGTGTTAGAGAATTATTGCGTCATCAAATTAATTTTTTTGTTGCAGACCGTCGCCCAAATAAAAATTGGCCAAGTCTAGGTCAAGTCTCAATGGATCGACTCCGGGTTCAATATGGGGACGGCCCAGTGGTACTTCATGACATCTCTTTACATCTCAAACCTTCAGAGAAAGTAAGTGGTCAAACGAATGAGTGTTGGGAGATTGGGTGGTTACTTACAGCTAGTTTCGCTAAGCTTAACTTGAGATTTTGTGCGGCAGGTGGGAGTGGTAGGCCGGACGGGAGCAGGGAAGAGCTCCCTGGTGAGTGCCCTCTTCCGCCTCACTGAGCCGACCAGTGGTCGAATCCTAATCGATGGACTGAATGTGCTTGAGCTGGGCCTGCACGACATCAGGTCCGTCATCTCCTTTATTCCGCAGAACCCAGTCCTTTTCTCGGGCACCGTTCGGCGGAACTTGGACCCTTTTGGTCGCTACTCCGATTCGGAGCTCTGGGATGCACTGAACCAGGTTCAGCTGCAGGACAGAATGTCCGTGGTCGCTGGAGCAGGACTCGACACAATGGTAAGGTAGTTTTATGCTTGGAAATGTGGGTCAAGCGAGCTGCACGTTCTCAAAGTTTGATCTACTAGTAACATTAGCCTTGGGCGATCTATTTTATTGAAAATAAATGTAGACATTATGCTGATTAGATTACGGAAAGCGGTGGAAACTTCAGCCAAGGCGAGCGCCAGCTTCTTTGTCTGGCCCGGACTATGCTCAGCAATAACAAAATCATCGTGCTGGACGAGGCTACTGCCAACATTGATCCTCGGTAAAAAATAAATGCCTTCAAAACGCTTTATCACATTTCGTGTTTCAGTACAAAGATTATTGGTTTGAATTCCGACCTGGAAATTAAAGCCTCTTATTCGACGTCTTCTAGAACGGACGCCATAATTCAGAGCACTCTGCGGACGAGCTTCGAGGGCTGCACGGTGATCGTTGTGGCTCACAGGCTGGAGACTGTAATGGAGTTGGACAAGGTGTTTGTCATGGGTGCTGGCCGAGTTCTAGTGAGCTATTGCGAGTCAAATAACTAGCCATAACTTGAGCCTACACGGATCATTTGCACTGTTTTATTTATAGGAATTTGACGAGCCGATTCGTTTGCTGGACAAAGGGCCAGGAGGGCGACTGTTTGATCTCGTGGCGAAAACAGGAGAGGAGGGTGCTCGACGGCTTCGAGCTCTGGCCTCAAAAAAACGTCCGGAATAGCCCGACAACTTTGAAATTCATTT
>VNWX01001929.1:0-13511 GCA_009869905.1 Ceratophysella communis | reverse complement strand
AGGAGACTTCGTGATTTCCAGTAATGGCCCAGCAACTCTCGTCGGCGACGTCAATTCGACCATTGAAAGTGAAAATATTGGAATTCATCTTCGTGGCTCAAATTGGAAACTTAAGAGCTTCTGGATCAAGGGACCGCTGCAAGGGGTTCTCGTTGAAGGAGCAAATAATGCACTTGAAGGCGTCGTTCTCCAGAAAACTGGACAAGCTGTAGTCGTCAAAGGCGAAGAGAACACTATCAAAAGTTGCGTAATTTCTGAAGCTGAGCTTGGAATCATTCTGGAAGGCTCCAAGAACAAATTGTATTATAATTCCATAAATATTCAGACGCCCGCTATTATCATCCCGCCGCAGTCCTGTTGTGGACTTCTAGACGGAAATGTCGCCAATGGAGAAATGCAAATTCAAGGCTCCATGTACAAATTCAATGGAAACGTGGCCAATCATGGTTTGTATGTTTCCGGCTGTAATAATGAATTCAGCAACAATGTCGCGAACGGAGCATCATTTCCCAAAGAATGTGAGTCGAAGGATTTGGGTGGAAATGTGTATCGAGGACTGGGACCTGGAGATACTGACCTTCCGAATCCCAATCAGCCAGCAAATATCGGAAATTATGAGCAAGGAAATACTTATACCGGGCCACAGCAACAGCAGCAGCAGCGTCCAAGTCAATGGACAGAACGTTCCAGTACAGCTTCAAGGAAATCCTGGAAATGGGCCACAGCCTAAATGTACTTGCACATGTGCCTATTAAATTTATATTTGCACATATTTCAGTTTTTAATGCGGCATTTGCCCGAGAAAATTTAGATCATTTTGATATTATTTAATATAAATGGTTTAAATAATTTTCCCGACAAAATAAAATTTTGACGCAAAAAACTGTTTTATATTTGCTTGTAAAATTATTTGTAGCTTCAAATCAGCATGCCTATTTAAAATTAGCATTTTTGACAGTTCAATAAAAGCTAATTAGCTATATTTGTGCTAGGCACTACAATTTATTTCGAAGCTATAAGAACCGTAACAGTGTAATTGATCACAAGTGTAACGACTGTCATCATGAATACATAATCAACATCATAATAGTATCCGATAGATAATCGATAAACTCGACATGCTTTGTAAATTCTAGTTATCAGCTTTGATCTAGTACTCTTTAGACGTTGATTCAATGCAGCAATTCTCAATTTAAATAGCGTCGCTTGAACATATAGACAGAAGAATACCATGCCTAAAGTGCCATATGAAAAATTCAGTACGGATATCTTCAAAAGAAGACCCGACATTCGAATTGCAACATAATTACATATTATAGTTAGCAATAATACCAGCGTAAGACTATATGGCATAAGCTGATACGCCGACATATTGTTCAGCAATATGCCCAGTATGTAGTCACTTTTGTAGATGAGTATCCATTCTTGGTGAGGGATTGAATTGAGAATGGAAAGAGCGTCAGGATAGGAATTTCTAAATTTAGAAAAATGTATTTAATCATCAAATCAAGCTGCACAAATCAATACCTATACCACGAACCTACCCAAACTCTTGAACAATATCCAAACTTCTCATAATTGTAGGAAATCCTATTCCAATATAAACCATTAGCGACGAAATGGCCATCAGCGTCAAAATCAATTGAACCACTCCAAAGAACAAAGCGGACAGCAATGAACGATGACAGGCAGTGGATCTGAAGAAGGAGAGCGACATTGACCCGTAGCAGTCATTTGAAGCGCATATTGGAAGAACAGGTGCCAGCCAAAATATGGGTTTCACAATCAGTTAAAAATATAACCGTGAACGTAACAGCAGCTAGTTGCAATATTATGTAAAATGCGAATATCATTTGGCCACAGGTCTGAAGCATCTTCGAATTTTCTGGCTTTTTGAAATAACTGCCTAAATAAAAGGTATTTAAATATTTTTTTGAAAATGCGATGCAAAAGTATACCCCTTACTTCTAATTCGCTTATGGAATCTCTCGGTGCTGTTGAAAGTAACGACAATTTCTACTTTTTTGTAAATCGTGTGTAAATCCATGAATCCAAAGCAAATGAAAGCCACAATTATGATAATCCGGACGAGGTGAGCAGGAGACCTATAGCTGATGTTTTTGTAGAAAATGTCCTTGGCTAAACTAGAAAACATTAAGAACTTTACAACCAAACCCAGACTTGTCGACGCCTTTAACCGTAATCGTTCTGATTTCGAATCAGCGAAGACTAAATTTTCTGTGGCAATGTCAAAACGAAATGGTACAACGCCGCAAACATAGCCGAAATTCATTAGCAAATGCTCGCTTTTCAGAAGCAAATTAATTTTACTGAGTGGAAGTTTAACGTAGAATTTCAAATCACTTTTAAAAATACGGATAACTTCGGATAGTGTCATATTTTATACAAATCAACTGGGTAAGACACGATTCACCGAGCAAAAAAGTCGGTTCAGATTTTAAACGTAAATGCTCGAGCAATATTTGAATGTTATATATTATATAAGGATAAGTGCAAAATCCTGTGCTTTCTCATAAATATAGACCAAGTCAATCTGGCATGAGAGGAAGGGGGCGGGGCGTGGACAATTTTACCTAAATAATTTTCGACCACTTCGAGCTTTTAAAGATTGTTGAAGTTTCGGGTTTATACATAGATTTAAAATCGAAAACGTTAGCTTCATTTTGTTCAACTTAACATTTACCGTGTCTGTCTACTATTTGTAATTTTCCCAAAAAAGGGAAAGAAACGCCAACAAGATATTTTAGAAGGAACCATAAATATATGATTTCCCTCAGGTACCTGTTACATTATGCAATGGTATTCGGTCTAACCGATATTTGGAACTGCATAACTTTGGTTAGGTGAAGTTCTTAAAAGTTAGCCTAGGTTAGACACAGCTTCAAACCTAACCAAACCTAACTTAGAACTTGGAACTAACGAGAGCTATAGAGCTAAAAAAAATCGCATAGACAGAACTTGCAACCTCAAATGAGTCTAAAATAAGAGGTACAAATACTACACATGAGTTTAAGACTGTGCTTATTGAGCTAAATATTTAATTTTCTTCCTCTAAGAACATTGCCGAACGCAAGGTCAAAACATATGTTACTACATCATACTTGCTCAAAACCGTGTAAACTATTTGACTACTAAAGTCGTTTAGGTAGAATCTTCGAATAAGAGTAAAAATTACACAAGTTAAATAACTATTATTTGCTTTTGTCGTCATCACTATTTCCTTTAGAATTACTTCCTTTTTCTTGTGCCTCCTTAAACATAGACAAGAGTGTGTCTGCCCGAATAATATTCATTCTACGTCCTCGGTTTGAAAATTCACTAGCCTCGTCATGCTCTTCTTCTGGAAAAAGTGGACTAGCACTGACATCATCAGTTCCTTTTCGGTAAGGGTTTTCAGGTCTTCCTGAACTCTGGGAATTACTGGTAGAGAGTGACTGTCTGGGCTGAAATGCCTTAGTATTGGAGCGTGGAAATGAAAACTCCTGTGATATTGCTTCAACAATCTGATCCGATGTCCAGTCTTGGTGTTGAGCTTGAGTTTCATAATATTTTTCGACGAAGGACTGAGCTAAGTCTTCTTGCTCCAGATTACTTAAATTTCTGGTAACTCCACCCGGATTATTCCCGAATGTCTTGTAGAACGCACTGGATAACAACAGAAAGAAAAAATCATTGGCCTTCATGCATCGAACAATTACGAATATTAAAAGTATATCATAGAATTAATAATATTATATTGTTATTATTAACGACTAACGCTCTCGGTATATCCTCCTTGTAGATTATATCAGGAACTTCCTCAGTAGCACCTTCAGGAAGAACAGGTGATCGATCAAAAAATGGCTCAAGTTTGGGTGGAAATACTCTATAGACGTCAAACCAGATAGGCCGGTCTTCATATTTCACTGCACCCGTTCGCAAAAGTCCAGTAGCTCTATAGAAATACCAAATACAATACAAATGTCATAATAATAATAAGATTTTTCAGCCAATTTTTCGGCTTCAGCTCGTTCGTGGTTCTTCTAACGTTAAATTACCACCACACCTGTACACTGCTTTGCATGGAGGTGGTTACAAAAACTTGTAATTTTTACCGAAGACCTTTAGTTCAAACAAAATGTAATAAAACTTAGAACTAATCAAGATTAATCGATCCCATCTTAGGTACCGCGTTTTCATATTTTCACTTAACAAGTCACATATAATGATGAATTAAAATTACCAGCGAATACCTTATCTAATACGTTACTTACCTACATAAAATAATAAAATTCAGATGCAGAATGACCCAGTAATTATTGCACAATACCTTGAGAATATAGTTCCGATTTTTTCAAGCCTACTGCCAGCCATATTTTTTCCTTCTCGTGGTGATGGCTAAAATATCCTGCAATTTAAACAAAATGTCTCTATTATTGTAAGTATGTGTTACAACAACGCACAAAGTGCAGGCTTAAACTTAAATAAGCTTGTCTATGAACAATACATCAATAACATAACTTTTGACTTTACAATTAGTTCAATTATAAAGATAAAGCTCTCTGCAGACGAAAATTCAGTGCTGCTGACAGCTCAGGTATTATCGGTTCAATGGCTTCTTTATTGCTACTTACTTGAAAATTACGGTTTCCGACTTGAATTAAAATGACAATTTAGTGTAATTAAACCGTTAATTGTTATTGTTTGAATAAATTTTGTACGGAGAGCATGGATCATTCAAATTGCTTTACCGCAGCGGTATGTTCACAACAATAACTTACTAGTAGAATCGAGCTTACCACATTATCTACCTTTAATTTTACCATAAGATCTTAGTAAACTAATGCGGTAAGTAGAGATCGTCAACCAGACCAAAAAAATGAGTATTATAAGAACAGATTCTGAATAGTACTTGACGGATTTGTAGACGCTAAAGATGACAGAAATACAGGGGAAAGTTTGTGGTAAGTTTGATTCGTAAATCAAGGGCTATGTAAAAAAAAGTCAAAAAGTTGGAGTGCGGTCCGACTATGTTGCCGAGGCTAGCTGATGTACGAGTCTCCCAGGCGCAATCCCCCTACTGCCCGACACGAAGGCTTTTGGCTGCTGAGTTTCCCCCCTGGCCCGGTTCGCCTTTCCTTAGCTAACCTGGACACTCGAGCCTCCGCTCAAGTACCCATATTGATGCCAGGCTTAGATGGGACGCCCGGTCAACGACCACAGCACTCCAGCCAGAGCCCCTCGGCTCAAGCCATCCGCACACTCCGGCCTCCCAGACACTGGATTACAGGAGCACGCCACTGCTCCCAGCCGTCAGTACGAGCTCAAAAAGAGCTACTTCTACCTAACAAACGCCTTCGAAACCTACCACCTCCAAAAAATTATTTTAATAGCAATTAACTACTTTTTCGTGCTAATTACTGTCCAAAAATATATTTCAGATGCTTGGGTTACAGAATAATTACGGTTCTGCTTCGATAATTTTTTGTATACCGGGGGAATCACCAGATTACAAATTCAATTTCAGTACACAGTACAGGTGAGTTTACTTTAGGATTGACGCGTCTCATGCTAAATACTACTAGTAGATTGTCTATGTAATTGAGATTGGAAACTTAATTTATGATGCCATTATACTAGCGGAAGTACTTTTAGAAAATGAATTAGGCATTTAATGAGATATTATTTGTTTGAATGCTGCCTGCTGCCCAAAAAAGTGGAATTGGCAAAATGAAATGCAGAATCGAATGGCGTGGAGTGTGGCTGAACTGGATTAAGTTTTGACTTAAAACTGCTTCATTCTTTTGTGGTGTAATTTTATTCTAGGTAATACATAATTCAAGGTTAAAGATTACAGAACTACTGGACGATAAAAATTCACAAAATACGAGTTAAGAAACTGTAATAACGCTTCTAGTTGAATTACATAATTATTTACGGAGGTATGTTTTACGTCTAAAACATTTATAGTTTGCGTTATATAATAATACCTAGGTAATAATTAATAATACAAATAAAATAAGTTTAAATGGTATTGAACAGGATAAAAGTAATACATGGTAATGGTAATACTGAATATTATAAAAATAAATTTCTCATCACTGTTCTGTGACCCCAATTCACAATTACAAGTAATTCTAAACGATTATACTAACTAGGTAACTAAGGTCACACTGGTTCCGAAGGAGTTACAGAATTAGCTTGACTATTGGTATATTCAATCCAACTGCCGGGATGAGCTCTATTAAAATGCGTCTTTAAGGAAGCCTTTTGGACCGTGGTAAATGGACAGTAGGGGCATGCAAAGGGTTTGACCTTAGGACTCGAATGAACATACATATGGGCATCCAATGAATTCTTCTGGGTAAAGCTGACCTTGCACTCTGAACATTGATAGGGACGACTTCCGTTATGGATTCGCATATGCCTTGCAAGTTGACTAGGATTGGAAAATATCTTATTGCAGATCGTGCAAGTCTTGGCCTTGCTCGTACTTGGGCCAGATATATTCGCGGAAGTGGTACAGGAATTTGATGTTGATAAATTTTTACTGTTCGATGCTGCAGAAGTTGAATTGCCTTGAGAATTGGACGATCCGGATGTGCTGTTCATAATTTCACTGTTATTTAGTATGTACTGATTAACATTAGCTTCTTGAGCTGGAGTGAGGTTCAATGTGCTGCTGAGTTGGTCAACAGGAGGTACAATAATGTTCAAATGCGACAGACTGACATCCTTGCCTGTTAGGACATCCGGGAGCATTCCAAGTAGCATGTTGCCACCGGATCCATTCACGAGATCTGTCGTCGACTGGTTCTGAGGTAAAAATATTACGTTCGTCATATTTTGAAGAAAGTTCTCGTCCATTTGGAGTGTGGACAAATCAATGCCGGCAAACTGCAGAGTTGGTCCATCAAGAGAGACTTGTACGCTACCGACTACGTGCAACTGGTCTTGAGGATTAGCGGAGCCATTATTGTGTTCAGTGATATCAAGGGTGTGGTACTCCTGGGAAACCGGAACTCCAATGATATTACTGCTAACATTATTGCAGTCTTGGATTGTGTTCATTGAAGGCAACTGGTTTTCTGCGGCCGAAGTCTCAACGTATTGACTAATCCCTAATATTTCTTCGTGTCGAATTTCTTCATTCAATATCACGTTAGGAGGATCTTTGGCTGGCTTGAAATGAGACTGGACATGAGCTTTCCGATGACCTGAAGTACGGAACCACCTATCACAGTACTGACATTGGTAAGGTAACTGCCCGGAATGCAATCGCAAGTGTACTCGTAAGGAACTTTTAGTTGAAAATAAATTATTGCAGACATGACAGGACACTGTTTTGCCTCCTTTGTGGATTCGCATATGAGCTTCCTTTGTTGATTTTACTCGGAATGCCTTCCCGCATATTTGGCACCTGTACAAGCACATCAGCATTAATAGCCAATACAAATCAGAATCACCAGGAACCTTGCTAGTTATTGTAGTATAGTGCGTACTGCCTACCTGAACGGCTTCTCTCCAGTGTGAATTCTAAAATGCCTTTGTAAATCAGACTTCTTCTTGAAATACCGCTGGCAAAGCTGACACTCATTGTGCTTAGCATGAAGCTTTTCCGCCAGAGCAGCCATTGTTGCAGACACAGGCAGTGGCTTATGATGCTCCTTAGGTCTTCGAACATAAGGCTGTGTAGTAATTTCCGTATAAATTTTCTCCGAGATCGGTCGCGAGGATTCTCTGATCTTTTGTACATGCGGGTCTTCTTTATCGTGATGCCGCCGCTTTTTCGTTGTGGAAGCTTCAGAAGGTTTATTTGTTTGCGAAACATCGGGTAACCTCAATTGCGACTGATTTAAGTCAACAGACTCAGTTGTGTGTTGAACGCTAGACGCTAACGACACTTGAATTGCCTCGGTCGGATCTGATGCAGGCGTCAGGTGATGATATTCGTAACTCCTAATATCAATAGATCCGTCCACTTGACGCTGAAGATGGGTTTCCGGTAAGAATTGAATATGTCGAAGATCCAACGACTGTGACTCGGCCTGTGAGGAGATAAGTCACGTTACGTTACGACAGAATTGCTAAACTAGATTCTCTACGATTTAGGAATTTACCTGAATGTTGAACAGAGTTGTATCAAAGTTGATATTCTGTTGATGCTGTTCTAATTGCAATTGAGTACTATCTCGATTCTGTGCTGATTGGATCAATTGAGTACTGTAGTGTTACAGTTCCGTCAGGATTGCTAATGACAGATTGCGGGCAACCCATTCCTTCAATCATGCTATTATTCATTCCGACGATGACAGAGGATTGTGCGAACCGCTGCTGTGAGCCACTAGTGATGTTGTTAACATTAGTAGTATCTCCGCTGAAAGAAACCATTCCTGACATCGCCATTTCTCTACTCAGCACCTGGGTGACATCTAAATGTAAAAACGAAGAGAGAGTATAAATATCTCTAAAAGTTTCTAAACATGTAGAACAAGTTGAACGATCCGACATCCCACACTAACCAGAAAAGTCGTCGTCATATGAATGATTTTCCGTTCCATGTGTTTGTTCATAGGTTTGTTCAGCTTCCGCTGAATCTGTGTAAGAAGCCTGATTCGCAATAGAATCCTGTATCTGCATGCCGGTTTGTTCCACTTCCGTAGTGACAGAGGCATTTGGATTTTCCTCATCATCATTGCAGTATTTCTGGGCAATGATTTCATTCCTGTGTATTTTGATATGTTTTCTGCATGATACACTGGTTTTGAAAGTTTTGTTGCAGTATGCACGAGGACAAACAAATGGTCTATCTTCTGTATGAGTGGCCATGTGACGTGTAAGACTACCGTTGGTGGTAAAGCTAAGATTGCATTGTTTGCAGGAAAACGGACGAACGCCTTCATGAATTCGGATATGCTGCTTCAAGACTCCGCTCGACACGAAACACCTAAACCAGGGAAGTTTAACATTTTTATACCTATGTCTTTTATATTAATCTTATTAACTAAGTACTAGTTACTACTAGACACTAACCGGAAACACTGGATGCACTGGTACGGTTTCTCTCCTGTATGGCTTCGATTGTGTTGTTTTAGATGACTTAGTTTCTTGAACGTGCAAGGGCAATGCAGACACTTATAAGGGCGAGTTCTCGGATCCAGCAGACTTCCATTCAAACGTGACTTTATTGCTCGGTTAGGAACCGGAACTAGGCCTATAAATTATAATAATATTTAATACTTGCACAATGTTAATGTTCAATGTACCAGTAATTAGTAATAGAATTATCTAATGTAGTACCAGCTGATGTAATCTGCAAAGGGTCGGGAAGTTCAATAGCTGGTGTTTTGAAATCTCCTATTCTTAACAATTTCCTCTTCCCAGTTGGACCATTAGAATTTCTTGAATGCATTTTTACATGAACTCTTCTTTGGCCAGACGTGCGGAATTGTTTTCCACACTGCATACATTGGAAAGGCTTGACTCCAGTGTGTAATCCTGTCAAATTAAAAATTAGTTTAATTTCTGCTTATTGTACATATCGCAGAAATATGCGTACAGATATTAGAAGTTATCGGCTGGATATACCCACACAGACGGACTAAAAAAATTAAAATATACAGCGGACTTACTCTCATGAGATTTCAGCGAAGAGAGAACGGCAAAAGTCTTCTGACAAACGGAACAGGCGAAGCGCTTCACCGAATTGTGAATTTTTATGTGGGTATTCAAGGTAGACTTCACAGCGAATGTTTTTTGACACAAAGGGCACTAAAACAAACAAAAACTCAAATTTTAAGAGCATTCTACTGAAGAAATTGTACGCCTTGAATGACCATATGGAAGTATTACAAACTTACTGAATAAGGTCGTTCTAAAGTGTGAGTCCTCATGTGACGTATGAGGTCCGACGGTTTTCGCATTAGCTTTTGGACACTTGCTGCACAGATGCCACTTCACCTGACCTACTCTTTTCACTTTGACCACCAGTCGCTTAGAAGATCCTCTTGAGTCATCATGCGCGTAATTTACTTCCTGAATAGAATAGTCTTCAAGATTGGAACATCCCGTACCCGTACCCGTAGATTGAGACCCCGGATTAGAAGATGCGCCAGTGTTATTGTTCGGCACTTCACAGCTTCTAAATAAGGCCACGTTCGAGTCGTTTTCAAAAGCAGCTGAAGAAGTTCCCGAAGCGCAAACCGATGTAGCTTGAAGATTTCCATTTTCAGCGTTTTGAGATTCGCTATTTCCACTTGTGCGCGTCTCTACAGAGTTGACGGAATGCACTTTTGCAATATGATTATTCAATGTGGCTAGACGGCGGTAGACACAGGGACATTCTTCACATTTAAATGCCCTTTCGCTGTCTGGAGGAGGAATATGAACCTTCATAATATGGGCCTTCAGGTTGCCCCGTTGACTGAAGCTTGTAGAGCACAAATGACACTGATGTGGTCTTTTCAATTCATGTGTAGCAAGTATGTGACTATCCAGTGTACCTTTTTGATTAAATCGCCGGCCACAGTGAAGACACTAAAGAAGCACACGTACAGTTGATAAGCATTAGCGATACATGGGAATCGATAAAGGTAGCTTTAGTTTCCGGGATTCAACTTACCAAGTAAGGCTTTTCTCCAGTGTGTATACGGATCTAAAGAAGTTAAATTCATTTGTGTTTAGGTCATTCATAGATAATAATAACCTTAACCAACCTTAGTTAGATAAGAATATTCAGCTTACATGACGTTCCAATTGTGACGGTTTATCAAATCGTTTATTACAGATGCTACAAACTCGGGTTTTCTTCCGATCTTCTCTAGATACCTCATCGTCAGGTCCATTTGTTAATAATTTAGTAGGCTTAGTCTTTCGTTTCTGTTTGGTCCCAAATCCAGACACCTTCAGTTCCTTTCGGACTGCTGCATGTTCTTTGGAATGATCTCGCAGTAGGCCTATTTGACTAAAGCATTTTCCACAAAGTCGACACTTGTGCTGGACACATTGTTTCAAGCTAGTACGATGTTCCTCTGTAATCACATTAATCTGTATAGAAATGCGTGTTGCGCGGTAGAGCTCTATGGAGATAGGAGTGGTTCTTACCTGTATGAGCATCTAATCGAAGCTGCGTGGAAAACTCATCCCCGCATTCTTGGCAAACGAGATTCTCATTCTTTTCATGAATTCGAAGGTGACTTTTTAGGCTTGCAAAGCGAGAAAATTTAGCTGGGCAGACGCGACACTGCAAATTACCATCTTTCTCTGCCTCGTGAAGGATCGTATGAAGATTAAAGTTCTCTTCGAAATTAAAACTCAAACTACAGTGACGACATCGGAATTTCTTCTCATCCAAATGCTCATTTTTATGTCGCTTGAATTGGGGATACTTCAGAAACTCTTTGGAACAAACCAAACACCGGAACGGTCCTTTTCCGATGGGAGGTTCAAGTGGTTCATTATTAGACGCAGCAACTGAAATTATTCTTTTCACAGGCTTTGCCTTTGATCTTGCCTTCTTCTTTGGAACATGGGATTTTGTTGATACAGAAACAGTTGGAATGGAAGAGACAGGCGCTGGTTTTGATGCCAGGATGGCTGACTGTCTATAGTTGCCCAAGGTATTTAGTCCTGGAACTGTAACTGCGGCAACGGGTAAATTGCTAGAATGCGAAGCCAGGGATGACACTAAGGAGTTTAGACTCTCATGATTGTTACTACTGCTAGTTTGCACAAAGCCAGTTTGTATTGAGAACGTCTGTATTTCTTGATTTGAATTCCCATTCAATATTGATTTACCACGCATAGGAAATCCATTTGGCATTGTTATCATTTGAATAGTCTGTAAAGCAAGTATAGATCAAAAAATATAATGCACGCATACTTATAGTATATACCTAGATAAAAACACACAGATATTAGTAAATACTCACTAATCCTCCAGGCGTATCAATGACATGTGATTCATCCATTAATAAATTAGCAAATTGCGATGGGTCAAGGAATAGGGCTCCGCCCTGCTGGTCAATCACACCTTTGAAGACCACTGAAGAGTTATCCGAATCGAACAACGTCAAGAAATTTTCACCCATTGCAGACACTTCTTCAATTATTGCATTGGCATTTAATTGGTGCTCCACGCCATTGCTGCCAATGCTTATTCCCTCCATTGTTATGTATTTGGCTAAATTATTGTTTCACGAAGAAGCATGTAAATATTTTGTATTATTATAATAGTACTTCTTGCTCTTGCATTTGCATCCTCGGAAAAATCTGAAATTAAGTAGATTAAATGTAAAATTATTAGCTTGCACTGTAAATTGTAATTGTAACGTATGGCGTAACTGGTAGAGCTTGAAATAATGAATAAAGTAAATGAGATGTATCATACTGTTGACTGTTCTACTTTACTACATTACATTCAACGTAATTACGAATTGCACCTCAATTATATTTATATACAGACGCATAACGTATTTAAGTACACTAACGTTGTACTTCTAAGTAACTATCTTTTGTATTATACCTTCAACCTTGGTCAAATGTCCTTAAGTAATTTCAAATGTGTTTTTATATACCTACTACATATATTCTGCCCTAGAGCTGTACTACGTACGTGGACAGGGACTTTGTCTATTGTGTCTGGGGCTTGAACTTTCACCTTTGTGACTTGGCTTGCACCTTGCAAGCTCTAGACTAGACACCGATTCCACTGATTTAACCTCCAACTTAATTGTGGCTGTTATTATTATGTAGATAAACCAGCACGGGTAAACAGAAAATGTGGGAATTCCTTCGCAAAACAAAACAGGCAATAAGACCACTAATTTACCGACCACAGAACCAATCTGTCCTCGGACATCGTTCTAAATTTATATAATAGGGGAGCTATTATGTCGCTTCAGCGCATGCTAAGTACCATTTGAGTTATTTAGATAACTTAATTTACATATTGCAGTGGACATTTATTGATTTGGTAGAAATTTAATTTTAAAAAATTATTTCATATCGGTCGGCTGGTCGGTGTACTTGTAAGATGCCAGGAATAAAGTAAATCCGCGTTTCACTCAAAAAAAACCTAAATTCAAGACCAGCGAATACACCTACCTCTTACATCTTACGTGTACAGTACATCTAATGTCTAACATCTAAGGTTATAGCAGTTCTAGAAATTTAATTGTTTACTATTATTCGCGATTTGAGGTTAATTCTCTTCGATGTTACTTCATAGTAAGACCGTGTGACATGTGACAGAAGTGCGTCTGCTACCAAAATACAACGCTTAAAAGGTGGAAACGATTTGGTAAACTGCTACTGGCTGCGGAACAACGACAAACGAACTGGACCGGAAGTAAAACAAAAATGGCGATAGCAAATGTATTGCTGCTGAGTCAGCTGGCTGGAAATATTATTGTTGCGATCTTATCACTCTGTGTGATCATTCCTATGAGCATCCATCAAGGAGACTTCAAGGGACACTGTCTCTTATTCTCGACCGGAGACTTTAGAGAAGC
>VNWX01001928.1:0-13512 GCA_009869905.1 Ceratophysella communis | reverse complement strand
TTATAAATCGATGACGGTAAAAACACGTTTATTGTGACGTGGCTAAAAAAAATACTTTGCAAAATCCAAAGCATTAAATACCGCAAGCACAGTTTTGCCAGACTTTTGAGAGAGATATACCTTATTCCATTCATTTGATGGAAATTAATATATGCCGCTGCTTGGGGAAAGTGTATTGAATCGGAAGTGGCTTCGACTGTTGGCCTAATAACGCGTAATATAATCCTAGACTACATTTGGAACATCGGCGGAAATTCGATATTTTCCTGTCCGCACAGATTAAATTGCAACCACACTGAAGTCAGGATAGAATGACCTGTCTCACATCAGCCCTCCCATCCATTAAGCAAAAATACAAACCTTACTCTATTTGCCTACACAGCATTTACGTAAGCATCAAGTTTCCAGGTTGAGTATTGGAAAACTGAATACAAGTACTGAAATTTTGCTTAAAACGTTCTGTTAAAGATAAAACCTTGCCTTTCAAAAATGCACTTGGCAGCCTCGTATGGGTAAATGGAATAAAGCTGCTCCGTAAAGGACTGGTATAAAGGGTAAGAGTCACGGTTGAGTTGCTTGACATTAAGATAGAAAAGGGGCTCAGTGCCGCTGATTGGAAAAATAGTCCTATGCTACCCGCATCGGATCGGGAATCCGGAGTATCCACTGGTAACTTCAGGTATGAAATGGACGCTTGGAGTGAGTAGTTGTGCCTGCACTCCGCACAGCCAACATTATAGGTACCTAGGCTCTATTCGAGCGCCGTAAGTCGACAATGCGAAGAAGCTAAGGAAGGACTGTCAGACAGGGAAAGCACTTTCCATTTCAGCTCAGAGCACTGAAGATATGTTTATATGCAGATACAACAGTAACACTCATTACCATTGCCCTTGCCCACCCATTAATTTTATTTTTAGAAAATATATGCACTCACGAGATCTGAACAAGAAACGAAACGGGATTTTCAGTGGAAGAACAATGCGTCAGTTTAAAAAAAAAATAACAGCTTTTCCTTTTAAGAAATATAAATAAATAAGGAGATGATGAGTAGAGGAAATTCTAGGAATTCTAAACCAAGAATAGCTTTGCCAACAAGTTTGGCAATAGGCAGTGACACCAGGGAAATTAAAAACTCAGGAGCTACTGACATTTAGATGCCATCTTTAACTTAAATTACGTATAATGGTGAATACATTAGTCGATAGCATTTTGACCATTCACTATATATTTAGCTAAAACCATTCGGCTGTGAATTGATTATAAATCGATGACGGTAAAAACACGTTTATTGTGACGTGGCTAAAAAAAATACTTTGCAAAATCCAAAGCATTAAATACCGCAAGCACAGTTTTGCCAGACTTTTGAGAGAGATAAACCTTATTCCATTCATTTGATGGAAATTAATATATGCCGCTTGGGGAAAGTGTATTGAATCGGAAGTGGCTTCGACTGTTGGCCTAATAACGCGTAATATGATCCTAGACTACATTTGGAACATCGGCGGAAATTCGATATTTTCCTGTCCACACAGATTAAATTGCAACCACACTGAAGTCAGGATAGAATGACCTGTCTCACTTCAGCCCTCCCATCCATTAGGCAAAAATACAAGTCTTACTCTATCTGCCTACACAGCATTTACGTAAGTATCAAGTTTCCAGGTTGAGTATTGGAAAACTGAATACAAGTACTGAAATTCTGCTAAAAACATTCTGTTTAAGGTAAAACCTTGCCTTTCAAAAATGCACTTGGCAGCCATAGCCATGTATGTATGTGTAAATGGAATAAAGCTAGATCATCGGTGTGATACTAAATTTTGTATGTTTTCCGACCAAAATAAGTACTCGTAAATTCTTTGGAATTTCAATACCACTCACCACATCCCACTACAATATTTTGCAATTTCTTTAGAAAGGCTTATCGTTTTATCATGGCCAACAAGAGCGAAGGTCAGGCCGAATGTTAATATTTCATTAGAAAATTGAACATCACTTTTTGATATCGAGAAATCGATCGTCTGTTCTAGGCCAGGCACATCAAGAATGATAACATGTATTCATGCATGTAAGAGCATACCTAGGAAAAAGTTTAAGGTTAGGCTACTTAAGAGGTGCCCGTGAAAAGTGGCAAGATATTTACTTCGTGTTATTTCAATGCCTGTGAATTCAATGCCAATCACTTTAATTTAGTTTAAATACTGTAATTTTGTAAGCATGTATCATTCTATATGGTAGTGATAAAAGTTGAAAATACATGCAACTATGATAAACGACAGAGCATAACCGAAACCGCAGACTCTATATCCTGGATGAAATGAAAGCCGTATAATAAAAGGGCGTGTCTGGCTTTCTCGGAGCATCTTTTTCGCCTGAACAGGATTGTAAAGGCTCTCTTCGCTAGGGCATCTATTATTCACTCAAATTTTTGTATGAGAATGAGACTGTTAATGGAAACTGTCATTAGAATCGCTTTTCATTGAATTACTTCGTAGGCATTATTCTTTGAATTCAAAATATTCACGAGTCAAAAGGTTCAGTACGACATTAAACCAACCCAAGCCCTAATTCAGGTGCTTACATAAAATATAATTTCAATTGCACAAATCCGCATAGTCAACTCACTGTAATCAAGTTTTAAGCGGGACTCCAGAATATAAATGACGAAAAGTTTTCGAAATCTAGGCTTACTTTGAAATACGACAGACAGTAATAACACATTTTACAGTGCGATGAGCGATTACCAACTAATCGGCATCACCATTAGGTATCATTCCGTCTAGTAAATGCAATATCTGATATCAGGAACCGAAATCCCTTTTTTGTAGGAATTTTCTGACATATAAGTGGCTTGGCGTCTGGCGTCATCATTTGCCTTTCGCCATGGCACGTTTCCCACTTGTGCTTCTTTCGGAGAAGACTCGCTTTCCCTAATGTCTTCATTATTTGCCCTTTGCAAATAGAACTATGTATGAATATATGAATCCTTTCTTCTCAACTAATTTCCTAGGCATGAGTATGCCCGTCATGTTTAAGTTCTTGAGACAATACGGCTGACAATTGTAGTACAAAACAATTTGGTCGATAATTTTGCAGGAATGTGGCCTAGTTTATTGAATTCTTGTAATTAACCGATCAAAATGCGTAGTGAATTCGGAGCCTTGTAAATCCATTGCATTTTTAAAGATAGAATAAGGTCTCATTCTAATGTCCGAAGACTTAGCACAATTTAGCTGCTTTATCGTTATATTTTTTGCGAGATTTATTTCTGATTTGTCTAACTGCAATCCGCTAGGCTCCGCTTTGGAAGAACCATTCAGGACTTTTCTCTATTAGCCGTAGTATATGTAAGCAGGAGAAAACAGAGAGAGAAAGCATCTTTAAAATATTTGGAAGTCATTTGGCTTTTTATTAAATCTAATCGGATTGGTGTACCTGCAAGCCTATGTTTATATAATCCCTACCCTAAAGTTCAAAAGTCATTTGTCTGTCCAAATGACACCTTTAATTTTAATGCTTCCAGTGCATAGGATACATCGGCCAAGCCGAGTACAAGTTCCAAGGAAACCTAATTCATTCACGATGTACATGTCATGAAACTAAAAATGCTTGGTACTTATCTTTTCTCCTGAAATTTCAGGTTTGAGCTACAACGCTTGTGTACCACAAGGAAGAGTAATGTTTTTAGCTTCAGTGTGTTCAGAACCATGAATAACGAATAAGTGGCATGGGTTTTATATAATCCTGTTTAGTTCAAGCTACGACCTCAGTGAATAATTGATGAGCTACTTCATTTCATTCAGATGAAGAGCTTTCCTCTACCATAGTTTGCGGCTTATTAGTTTTAGTTTTTAAACTTCTCTTACATGTTTGTGCTTGTTAGGCCTTTCCATACCTAGTTCTTCAACATGTGATGCATCCAAGTATTCATGAAGTATGTAAGTTAGGTATATACACGAGGTTACAAACTTAAAAACCAAGTGCTACTTAAGTAAACTATGCATTTATATGCTTATTTTATTATTAGCATTTGACCTTTACAACAGTACTATTGGTATTTGCTGTCGATTTTAGGTATTACGTCCACGTAGCGACAAACAAGTCCAGTAAAAATTGTGAACTACCTAGTTACTTTGTAATTGAGGCTCAAAATGGAAGCAAGCAAAGAAACCAGAACCATTGTCTTGTATAACGGTATTACCATATTTGTTTAAGCAATGAATGTGGATTGCGGTCTGAAAAATTGCTTCCATGATTAGCCTACCAACTAATAAATTGCTTAAAATTTTCCAGGACGATTATCTGGTGTAATTCATTTGAAGAAAGCTTGCGAGACATTTTTCCTTCTCATACTGGATATGCATCAGTCAGTACACCATAGTCTCAGCTAACTTATGCTAAAATGAAATATACTTAACTTGAATCTAAACCGACAACCGACAAACTATCAGCTGATACCAATCACTTACTCTTAGTTAACAAAAAATGGTAAATCATAAAATTCAAAATTCACATGATTTAACGTCTTCATGTTCAATTATACACGAATGTGGATAAACCACACCAATCGTGCTAACTACTATGAAAATGGAATCGATTAAATTATTCGGCAGTCTAATAAATTAAAAACTTTTGCATAATAAAATTAACAGTATGGTTCATGCTTCTTGGAAGTCACCTATTCTGCAAATAAATTTATATCTATCTAGAATCAAATAGCTTTTATATTATGTACTAAACTGTTACGCGCATTATAAATTATAAATATCGGCAATCGGCACAAGAACAAAGATCATGATATATGTATCAGGCATCTGCTTCCAGTGCACACAGTTTATATACCAACCTGTCACGGATAACCTTGCTGTCACCTGTAACCTGTAACCAGGATACAGGAGAGCGATGACCGACAGCGAATGAACACCTACGGTTCACGGTTCATACACGACATAGACAAGACATGACAGCGCGCAAAACGAAGGTAGGTATACTTAAGAGGAGGGAGAGAGAATTAGGCATTAGACCAACTATATTAATACAATTTAATAACGAAAAATAACGATACAGGGAACAGGAACAGGAGACAGGCACCAGGCAAAAAGTGAAAGACGATGGAAGTGAAAGTAAGTGAATAGAAAACAAAAGAAAATAACGCACCGTGTGTACTGCAGGGAACAAAAGACAACAGGGCTCAGTGAGTGGGCTCAGGGCTAAGGTCAGATCAGGGACTTCACACGAAGCAAAAGAAAAATAAGGATTAAAGCGAAACTAAAATCCAAATCATTTCAAAAACTCCAATTCGAAAATAAATTAGAATTTCACTATTTCAAATTATTTCAAATTTTTACACTCGCGGTCGCCGTGAGTGAGAAGCAACAGCAGAGAAGGTGCAAATTCTGTATCATACGCGGCTGCTGGCATTGCATGGCATGGAAATGGGAGGCCTTTGCTGTAGAGGTTGGCTACCCTTGATCAGGCACACATTCTTGCACCGTAACGCGTATGAGCTTTAGAGCTACTTAGGCCTCATCAAACCTCTGCGCGCCATTCTTATTTCAAATCCTCATAGATAGAGAGCAACATATAGGTGAGACTTGATTGACAGGCCGAAATCGGAGAACCACAGAACCGCCCACTAAATATATATTTAAATATTAACTATTACTATTAGTGCACCTAGCAAGCAAAACACGACTTTTCCACCAAAGGTTCTGCTTTCGGGAATCCAGGCTAACCGGTGGTCCAATAAAGTTTCTGCTCTGAGCGTAAGACATGCTTGTTTTATTTTCGGTATTATTTTCATTTGATTTCAGTAGCCAGTTACAGCTAGTACATAGTACCTTCGACTTTTACAGTTTACAGCTGTACTGTAGAAGCTTACCGCTTAAAAGAAATTTTAACATTAAATTTTATTTACTTTTAGTGGATGCAAGATTGATAATTGAAATGGAAGCCGATTAGATCAGAAGCTTCAAGCGTGGTTCGTGGAACAAAAGCAGCTAAATACGTGTAATTACTTTGGGGTCCTTGATTGCGATCTACGATCATGCACAGAAATGAATTGGATACGATCATGGGAGACGCTCAATTTGGTGTCACGTTTTTTACGTCCAGTCAGAGACAAGATATTTGTGGAACTAACGGCTTGCCCCTGACACCAAATAGCATTCGGATATTAGGAAGATCCCAATTTTTGAAGTCCTTGTCTCATCCCCATCTTTCTCAATATGTAGACATAATCCGGAGTAAACACGGTGAGTGGGACTGTTGCAGTTTAATTTCTGCGTCTCAAAGGAAAGTTAATGGCATGTTTTGTATTTTAGAGAGAATAATTTTTGTGTCTGAGTACTATGGAACGAATCTCGCAGCTCTCCTCAGAGATGAAAATAATGAGCTTGTTACGAATCCGGACAATCTAATAAGAGTTGTGAGAGAGATCCTTGAGGCCTTGTCATATTTAAATGAGCATGGGTAAGTCTTTAATCTTTTGAATTCAGAATTTAATTCATCACTTGGTATATTCTTTTGAGTTTGTAACTCTATTTTTTATTTAGAATGGTTGCCCGAAACCTGTGCCTCGAAAATATTCTGTTCGACTCTTCAAAGAGTGTAAAGCTATTCAATTACGGAGTTCACCATGTCACAAATGGAGGAAAGTACGCCGCCTTTCCGATTGGAAGCCCCAAATATTCCGCACCTGATGTTTTTCTTACTGGAATGAGAAGAGGCGAAAACGTCGGTTCTTGTGACGTTTGGTCGCTTGGAATATGCATTCTAGAAATTCTCCTTGGGCGTGAGCTATGGGTAGATTTAAAGTTGCCTCAGATGATCAGAAAAATTGCAAGTTTGATCCATTCCGAAGATGGAATTCTTCATCGAATTTTGCAAGAGCATCATTCCTTAGATATGTTGAAGGTATACGTGAATCTATTTTCCTTACTTCTTGTAGAAAGAGTATTTTTTTTACCACCAATATCTTAATTTTTCTATTTTTTAGACCATGGATCCAAGGATAAAAGAAATCCTAGAGCGATGTCTGGAAATTAATCCAATAAAAAGACCCTGGCCGAAGAATTTCATTTTAGAAATTGAAAAGTTTGCCAGTACTCCAGGTAAGTTGCATCACTACTGTACAAGAAGAAAAGTGGAAACGGCCGATAGTGGCTGAGTTATTTTGTTTTTATTTATGTCTCTATATTTTGCCTAGGTTCCACTCAGAATGAGTGTTCAGAGAGCAAAAGATGTTGCAATTTTCTCAATACGTGGGCAGCTACGGATTTCGAGAATCCAGATAATATTAGGAGCTTCAAAGAATTTTATCACCTGGGAAGAAGAACTTTAAAAGAAGTTTACTATTTTTGGCAACTAGCCGGTGGAGATGTGATTGCTGAGCTAAAGCGTCAAGGTCTTACTCGGAAGAAACCTGCTGTGTTATCGCTTCCCAGGTATGAATTACTGACCGAAATTGTCGTTGAAGCAAATACCGGTTTGAGGGTTTTTGCTGGAAGTACTGATTGGATTCTTTTATAAATTCCAGCTCCATGACTTTGTCTGGTGAGTCTGTAGGAAAAACCAAGGAACGTGGATTGCTGTTGGATCACACGGTTATCGTTTTACCATTAGTCGAACTGATAAAAAGAGTGAGTTGTGTCCCACCGGAAGTGTACTATCCTCTAGTCACACCGAGAATGTATGTCAAAATTTAAAAAACTGATTGTGAATGTGAATATCGTTCTAGTAACTTTCTTTTTTTGTACATGCAGATCAAAAATGTTACCAGAGATCAATTATATGTCAAGAGAAACCGAATCGCTTCCTTTAATTATTAGAGAAAAAGATATCGAATATCAGTTTCAGCGGATTCTTTTATTTGATCGACTAATCAAGGTATATTATGGCGTATGGCCTATGAATTCGCTGATTCAATTCAAAATTCCAGAAGCTCAATTTGTTTATTGCTTGCCCTCATTTCCCCCTGATAGGGGTATCCGTATACAAGGAGCATGATTTATAAGGAGTGCCTGAAAGATATTCCACCTTTTTTTCGTGCACAAATTTGGTCGTGTTTATTGGGCATCCAAGGAGACGTTGAAGCTACTTATCAGGCTATCGACAAAGAAACTCCAACAACAACAGATCGACAAGTATGTATTTATTCTAAAAATAAAACAGATTCTAGAGAAAGGAGTGTATATAACCAGATTCTACAATTACACTTGTTTTCGTTAATGCCTCATTCATGTTTTCATTGTTTTGCTGGTCCTCAGATTGAAGTGGACATTCCAAGATGTCATCAATATGACGAGCTGTTGTCTAGTCCGAGTGGCCACCAAAAATTTAAACGGATTCTCAAAGCCTGGGTAGTCAGTAACAAGGAATACGTCTACTGGCAAGGGTTGGATTCTTTATCTGCACCATTCCTCTACTTGAATTTCAATGATGAAGGTACATCTACGTCTTAAATAGTACGGTTATTTGATCCGAAAAGTAATAATGTTTCTTTCTCAATTTTCAGCAATGGCTTTTACTTGCCTCTCAGCGTTCATTCCTAAATATTTGTACAACTTTTTCCTGAAGGACAACTCTGCAATTATTCAAGAATATCTTGCAAAGTTTTCCCAGCTTATTGCCTTCCATGACCCTCAACTTACAAATCATTTAGACTCGATCGGCTTCATTCCTGAACTCTATGCAATTCCATGGTTTCTGACAATGTTTTCACGTAAGCCACACGCCCGGTTGGATTGTTTAGTTTATCGTTTAAAGTTAATATTTTAGTAATAATTGACTTCTATGTTAGATGTATTTCCCCTACATAAAATTTTTCACCTATGGGATAAGTTACTACTTGGAGACTCGTCGTTCTCGTTATGCATCGGACTATCCATCTTGTACCAATTGAGAGAAGGATTATTGAGTTCCGGTTTTAATGAGTGCATTCTACTGTTCTCTGACATGCCTGGTATATAAAATATGTATTGATTTGCTTGTTACGAGCTCCTTTTGTTTCACCTCCTAATCTGTACTTAAATTGACTCCGCTAGAAATCAACATTGAAAAATGTGTGACAGATTCAGTCGAAATTTATCGTAATACTCCTAAAAGTGCTATGTGTCGCAGACATGAGCCTCCTCCTCCAAAGAAGAATCTCACTGCCACCAGGAAATTTAGTAATAATTCTTTTGATGCAACGGGAAACAAATATAAGCAGCCCTCAATGGACGATTCAGTCAATGAAGCTCTGGTAAGAATCCTACATTAGATAATTTTACATGTTAGAGAATTGCAATCCTATTCTGAGAAGATTAGGCTAGGACGTATACGTAAGACTTATTTGGTCAAAGGTCAAATAAGAATATCTCATAATAGTATCTCACAATGTTTAGAAAATGGATCCTATTAGCTTGAATGATCTGAAGAATGAAAAATGTCCGCGTATCAGTGGAGAAGATGTTTTACGCCTTTTGAAAGTCAACGGGACCAATAAGCCTAAAATAATTGTTGTCGACGTTCGAAATAAAGAAGAGTAAGTTATATATACGCATTCTGAATCCTAAATAAAACGCAGTGTAATTAGTTAATTAAATGCATAGAACGAAGCAAGTTTTAACTATAATTTGGGTATGAATTTCTAGCTACAACCGCGGTGCTATACCAGAGAGTCTCAATATACCGTTTATAACTGCCTTTACTCCAGATGGCTTTTTGAATGTCAGTGAGGAAACTACATTTTTGAATGCAAACAAAGGCAAAATTATTGCCGTTGTTGGGAATCGTGGAGATTCCGCAACTAAGGTAAGTATCACCCATTCATGCCACAGAAGTACATAGAGAATACTTAAGTAACACGTTGTTTTGACGGTTTTTAGTTCGCGGAAGGGATCTTGAGACTTGAATATCCGAAGGTGTGTGTTCTTCACCGTGGAATTGACGTGTTCCGTTCCGATAATATTCTTGTCGTCCCCTCAATATTGTAAGACTTCCATTCCAATAAACAGAAAACAGAACCCAACCTGGAAATGCAAAATGCAATACTACGCTTTTCCCGCAGCCATCCAGCATGCCAAGTGCTAAACCATTTTCATGCAATACATTCAATCACCAATTGTGTGTTAATATCGCAGAACAATAAATGGAAACACAACCCTTAACCTTGTTGGCTCAAACGGCTAATTAACTGTTGTAAATATGTATGAATTTAATGACGACTGACGACATATAAAAATATATTGCGAACATCCGGTATAAACATTAGACTAGGCATGGTATTTTGTACACTGTTTCAAGTTTCGAAATCAGTACTACTTGGAACCTTACTGAATGACAGAGGTTTCTTCAAGTGAATCCCTGAAGTACTTGGACAAAACACCGTGGCAGAAGAAGGTGTGAATAATTTCCTATTTGTGTAAAGTATTTTAGTCTCGTGTGAGTCTTTGAACTGGACTCGATTCGCCTTCATTTTAGAATCACCACCAGGTCTACTGGATCTTGACTTTCTTGAACCTGTAGTAGCAGTTTGGTGTTTCATGATTTCCAGCTCAAGCTGTTTCTTTTCTGATTCAACTTTTCGCAGTTGCACTTCGAGTTGTTTCAGTGATGCTGTTTCATTCTGGGAAGTTTTTAAAGAAGAGTTGAGCTTAGCAATTTCCACATCTTTTTTTGCTATTAGCTCCAATAATTCCGTTGTAGGATAGCCCCCCAGAAGGATCGCGGCGTTAGCAGCATCGAGCTCACGCTGGAGCATTTGCTTCTGATCTCGTTCCTTGAACAGACTTTCCTTCAATTCAGAAGATCGATGCTCCAGCTCCATTACCCTAAATGAGATGAGATAGTAATAGTGAATTTCGTGACTTAAAATAAACTCTGCGACCAAATAGATAGCCCACCTTCTAGACAATGACAAAGATTGCTGAAGCCTTCGTTTTGCATTGCACGGAATGTTTATCCCAAAACCATAGACTGCCAGGACTTCATCCGCGTCTGCTCCCTCTGCATTTGGATTTGACTTAATTAGCAAAATAAGATTCATTTCATGAGTGTGTAATATAGAATTAGAAGCTGGTAATTAACCTGGTAAAGCAGCGGCTTGGACTACAGCCTTATCAAGCTCATCCTCCAATTTCTCATAAGCTTCAAGCCGTATCGTGTTATCACTTATTTGTATCTGAAGGGAGCAAATCTTTTGTTCCGATTCGCATTTCACTTTCGCTAGCTCTTCTTTCACAACCTGTAAAAAAATAATTCCGCCATTAAAAAATTAAACAAGATATACTTCGCGCTATAGCTGTAAATATGACCATACATCCAGTTTTTCCGCCAACTTTTCCCTTTCAATTTCAACAGCTTTGAATTTTGCTTCGGCTTCTGAATAAAGTAGTGAACAACGACCTAGCTCAAAGGTTTTTAATTTGAGCTCAGATTCCACTGTTGATAGTCGAGTGCTGTCCATAAGCTGCAATTGCTTCATTCTGTAGAATAATTTTTTTTTTCAAATTGGTGAATGGATTTTTACACAAAATTGTATTAGGAGTTCTGGTAACTTACTGAAGAATGATTTCTTGATTTTGAATACTCAAATCCCTAACTTTAGCCATAGCATCATCTCTGCTACGTTCCAAGAACAACTTAGACTCATTCAAGGATGTAATTTCCCGTTGAAGTTGCTCATTCGTCGCTCTCATCAATTTCTCCAGCTCTCCTGTAGTATTATTCTTTAGTTTCTGGATTTCGGCTTCCAATTTAACCTCATACTCTCGCTGAACCTTCTCCCGAAAATCCAAGTACTTATTTTCTAAATCTTCCTTGGCGAGGCGATATGTTTCACATTGACACGGTACCGGTACTTTCGGTTCTGCAGGAGATGATCCCGTCCTCCATCTTTGAAATGCGTCAGTTTTATTTCGAGGATACTGTAACTGGAACTTATCCATGGCGATTAAATTATTATCTGTGGAAACAGGAATAAAAATAAGTGAGAAATTGTGAATTGAAGTATCCGGCAAATCTGTGAACTTCTCCACCTTGAGCCGTATCGTACAAGCATAACTATAAATATAGGCGGCTCCATAAGGCTGAAAGGGCCACGGATTAAAAACCATTCGAAACTTTGGCTTACCAAATTATAGGGCCTAATTTTTGATTCCTATCAGCGATGCCTGATTTGATTTTAATTTAACAAAACAAAATACTGATGGGACACTCCTCCAACTCCATCCATATCCATATCGTCGTTGTCGTTTGCCATTATGCGTAGTGGGTAGAGGTCAGAAACACGTCCAACCTCATTTTTACAAACCAATTGAAAAGACCTTACAATTCAGGCGGATGTCACCATAGGTCAGAGATGTAGCGTAATGTATTATTGTAAATGACCTTTGACCTGCCGCCATCCATCCAGTTTTCCAATCAGGTGAGTTAGCCCGCCTGCTGTATGTTGTCAGGCAATTATGGAGGGAATTTGAAATGGTAGTCCTTGGCGGGAGTTGGCGTGGACGAATGAGAAATGCCCAAGTCAATTCTGGAGCAGCTCAAGAAGCACCACAAGAACTTGCGAGAACCTGCTTCATCTCCCAAACAAATAGACTCATGCACTGGCCCATCGCCGCCGTCGTCTCTTCTTCGCGTCTCATCATATCAGGTCGGCGATCCAAGATTAGAAAAATCATAAAATAAAACTGATTTCTGCTGTTTTATCAATGTTTTTCTATGAATTTTTTTGAAAGCTTTAATTAATTAAATATTTGATTTCCAGAAGTCCTCTAAATCTAAAACTGTTTAATTCTTTATTTATTATATAGCACATACTTACATATATTAGAAATTGTGTTAGTCATCAGCAAAAACATACGTGATCAAATAAAGCGTCAAAATTAAATCCAGGGCAGCGCAGTGGTTCCGATTCACGATTATGGGATCTTTCAGGTGTGTGGCATTTTTCCTCTGATGTTTTGAGTTTTAGATGCAAGTTGTTACTGTTGTTAATTTACCTGCATGGTAATTCCAATATTTATCATTTTTTATTTATCATTTTCGTGTAAATTGTGCTTAATAATGGTTAGGGCGCCGCCAGGCACCAGAGTAGAACATTGCTGTTTTCCACTGCACTGACATGCTGTTGCTGGTGCAAGCTACAAGCCTCAAGCCTCAACTCAATCCAATCGGGAATGAGCCAGCCGGACTATTGTAGTGCAAGCTTCTAATGTTTAAGCTGATGATGACTGCTTGCTGCTTGCGTTGTTCTTGCTCCTCGCCGCTGCTGCTGCTCGCTCCCTGTATTCATTCCGGCTTCAGTTTGTCTTCACTCGGTCCAGTCCAGTAGTTTTGCTTTGCTCTGGCTACTCCTTCGTTTGTTTGCTCTTTGATTGTTGCCCTGGGTCATCATCATCAGTCAGTTGAGGAACTCGTTGGGGGGTCGCAAGCTTGTCACCTGTGGGTGTGTGTCACGCGAGGTAAGTTGGCTTACACTTTTATTATGAACTAGGATGTACAAAAGCCACCTTAGACCTGTGACCTGCC
>VNWX01001927.1:0-13517 GCA_009869905.1 Ceratophysella communis | reverse complement strand
TTTAACTAGTATTTACAACTAAATCGGTTTACTATTGGAGTCTACACTTGATGATCTAGGACGATTATGAACACAGGGTCTTCGGCCCAACAACAACGCCTGAACGCTTGACTTAGAAGTACTTTCTACAGAGCGGGGCAAGGGACATCTTGACTAACTTCATTGACTTTGGCTCAATGATAAAAGTTCATTGATATTTACGTCCAAGGGACCTAATAGGTTACAATTTTAGTACTTGAGTTTGCGTAGGCAGGCACGAACTGGCAGTGAGGCGAGGGGAAGCTTATCCAGCGGGATGGACACGGGCAAGGAGTGTGTTGTCATGTGGTTCCTCAACCAACCCTCAGTCTTGAACTCTCGGACACAAAACTCGCATTTGAACAGCTCAGAGCTCCTGCGCTTCGGGGTCTGGAAAATCATAAAACTTTCTTATGAAAATCCGACTTTGTATTTAAAACAATAAAATAACTAATAAACGACTGCTTAGTGCTTACAGATGGAACGTCTGATTTCCTTGGTTTCTTGGGTGTAGCAGAAAAGCGTCGCTTGAACCCACGCTTTCTCCTGCGACCCTTGGGTTTCTTTACGACTTTCTCCTCCAACCAGGATGCATTTCCAGCACAGGTGAAAATGTGACCGTGCAAATCCGTAACCGAGCTAGATGAATACAAAAGGCTACATTTAGTTCATTAATTGCTTATGGATAATAGTTATCACTGTCAATGTATGTACCTGAACGTTGCGGAGCACTTGGAACAAGATAGCTGAGAAGGAGCAGCCGGGGCAAGGGCTAGGGCAGGCTTGACTGCCGGTGACTCTCTGATAAGCGTCTGGGGTGGCTCCTGGTGGATCGGAAGTTCGATGTGCGTGACGATGACCCCGGGATGCTCCTCGCCTTTGTGTGTGGCCATGTCCCAGAAACCGTTCTCAGTGGCTCCACAAATCCCACACACGTACTTTTCTATCAATTGTCCATTCCCCAGATAACAGTGGTTGCTCCACTTCCTCTGGAGCTTTCTCTTCCACCTGGAGTCACAATAATAACCCAGTTAGGAAAGCTGGAAAGCTAATACTATTTATTAATAGAGCTTTAGGGATGACAAGATTCATTGCATTACCTTGGGCGCAGGTTTCGAAGCTCGGACAGGTCTCTTTGGCACGAGCTTGAGATAAGAGAGTAATGTTTTTCCACGGTCTTCCTTTGGCCCAACTTTTGACCTCCGCTTGTTCAGCTTGATTAAGACTTGCGTGGATAAATGCAATTTGTACGGGGCTTCTGGGTCTTCAGGGCAGTTATCTCCATGATGTAGCAGTAAACCCATTCTTAGCCCGACGGCGGCGCTTGTGCGATTTCATAGACGCTGATAAGCATCCGTCCAAGTACTTTTCAAAATTTGTGCGCACGTTCCCAGTGATCAGCGAAAAGAAAGACGAACGACGGAGTTTCATTGAATCGGGGAACGGAAACTCGGGCAAGCTGTCTTCATTCCAATCTGAGATGAATAAAATTCGGTAAATAAGATATTTTATCACTATTCACATTTGTGTTCATGTTCATCCTATTCTGGTAACATTTTTGCTTGGTAAGGTAAGGTAAATATTAACACAAGCAGTCTTACCCATCACAGGGCCTGGAACAACCACTTCCTGTTTTTGGTCCATGCTTTCTTCAGCCACTGTATCTAGTGAAAAAAGTTTGACTTTTAATTAAAATTAGAATCAATTATATGGCTACTACGTCAGAACGAAAGCGCCAATTTTACCCCTAGCCTCCGAGTCGTCTTTTGACATGTCCGTCAAAGAGCTGGACATATTGCAGTGCCGGATCTGATTCATTTTCAACCGATGAAACAACGGCTGTCAGAACCCTTTCAAGGGTGCTCTTGGTCTCCCTTTCCAGGCACTCGAGAGGGGAAAGATCAAGCTGGTGAGAAAGGTCGAAATTTAGAGACGTCGAACGCTGGACTGTTTGCGGCACAACAGGTTCTGCATCAGAGATCCTTGGAAGCTGAACACTTTGAGTTTGAGTGGATGTGATTTTGGAGGACCGATCGCTATTCGAGGAAATAATGTCCGGTGAGGGGTATCTGCGTTTAAATATTTTCTTTTTTCCAATATTATGGTTGCGGACTCGGGCAAATCTAGCCATAATATCCGGAGAATAAGCTCGTGAAAATCCATTCGACTTGGGCAGTGTTTGACGTTTTTCTTCTAGAGAATGAGACCTGGTCGGTTTTCGTACCGCAAACTTGGGCTTTTTGCTGTTTTGCGGAGCAGAATTAGCAGCACTTACTTCGGTGGATAAGGCAGGTTGAGTGATTCCGGAAGAAGAAATGATACCATCACCATTGACAAGGTTTTCCGTGTTTTCGTTTGTTTTCTTGGTTTGGACTTTGACATGGCTCAAGGGAATGGATACCTTTAGGACCTCATTCTCCAGATCAGTGATGGCGGACGTATCTGGAGCTGCGGGTTTTGCGGGCTGGGCTGGGACGGTCAAACGTTTTAGCTGCTTGACAGTAAGGGTAAGCGGCGGTTTAGTGGTACATTTTCGACGCTGACCAAGCACAACTTCCGGTGTTGCCCCACAAATAGCAACTGAGGCGCGGACAACATCCGCGATTCGCTCCTCTTTGCTCTTACGATTGCGCCGCTTATATGGAGGTAAGGGAACCAGATCAGCACGGACAAGGATAGGTGGCAAGTCAGATGCTTCTTCAGTAGGTTCGATTTTGTCTTGTAAATTCGCTTGCTGGAGTACAACAGAAGACTCAATCACAGGTGGACAATCCTCCAAAACACCATTCATTCTCTTCTTTTTCGCTAAAACACTACTGTGTGGTTCCGCCTTCTGCTTTTTTGCTTTGCCCCTGGCTGGATTCACTGAATAGGCACCACGCTTTCGCCGTCTCCTTCGCTTTCGAGGTAACGTCATCTGTGCTGAGACTGGTTCTGGTTCTGCTGGCGATAGTAGGGGTGGGAGCAAGTGGTCGTGCTGCACAGGGCTCTCTGCTATTTCTTGGACGGGAAGAGCTTGAGGTTTGGAAGTTTTTAAACTCACTGGTGCAGGCCCAGAACCTCGCCTTCGANGGGCTCTCTGCTATTTCTTGGACGGGAAGAGCTTGAGGTTTGGAAGTTTTTAAACTCACTGGTGCAGGCCCAGAACCTCGCCTTCGAAGACTGATCCTATCCTCGGACGAATTCGGGATATTCGATGATGTCTTCGATGGCCTCTGCGACTGAGTTGAGCTAGCGTCGGTCCCTTGAATTTCAAACCGATCACCGTTAACTTCTGGATTAAGGGAATTGAACGAACCGGAATTGGAAGTTGGAGCAGGACCAAGGTCCAGGTGGCTTGGCGCATCAAGGCAGCTAGAAGTTAATTGCTGAGGTATGACTGAAACTGGGCTTTGGCTGTGCCGGTTACTCGTTGAGCGGCGGAAGGAATTTGACCCTTCGCTCTCAGCTGAAAAGGAAAATTATTCAAAGTTGACTAAAAAGATTTGGATATCCAAGTTTTAAGCAGAGATTTATTAGTGCCATTATTAGCGAAATCACAAAATTTCAGTCTTCTTCTTACCTGTGGTACTTGACTTGCTGGTCCCATTTCTCATGTCATTCATAGTAAAGAAAACACAGTTTACACCGTTATTCCGTAGACGATCGATGGCCAAGGCCACCTCGTCATTCTCCTTCTGCTTTTTGTTGAGGACTACACTAAGCACAACCAGGTCTCCACCCAACTTTAACGAGCCCTTCATATCCACGTCTTTTCCGTCCTGAAAATAAGCATGTCAAAGTCAACGTGAAACTTCCGTAGTCCACTATAAATAGCTTGGATTTGTATCTGGAGAAAGTCATAACATACGTAACATACCATCAATCGAACCCCCTGAAAGCGGTCCGAGTCAATGAAAGTGTTGAAATTGACACGAGAGACCTGCTTGGCAATCGCCGTCAACTCCTCATCCGTCCCTTCATTTTCGTCACAGGAGGCGTAGAGAAAGTTCTCGTCCTTTGGTGCCGTCAGACCCTTGTCACCTGTTCCAAAAAAAATATGCTTAGAGCTAGGGCTGAAATTCACTTATGGGCTTCCAGAATTCCAGACATATCAGGACTCTAGCTGCTGTTCCTGTTCAATGTGCATAGAAGTACTTATACAAAAAACGGAATGACGGAAGATGTATTTTTCAAGAAAAGCTAGGAAGAAACAACTCCCAAGAATTGGGAGATTATAGGTACTTGAGACAATCGTGTTGACGACATGTTACAGCATGTCGCCGGTTAAGTATGAATTCAGAAATACAGGTGTTGATAAAGTTGCGATAAGAGCAAAGAAGTATGAGGGTAGCAAATCTTTGCATTAGATATTGGATTTGAAAACAACACAAATGCCCATGGTATGGAAATTCTGAACCGATTGGAAACCAGATCTTCCGCTAAGGGCTGCAAAATGGCGCTACACGGTGTGTTATGTGGTTTGGTCCTCTTTAAAGCTATGCAATGAAAATGAGTCTTCTATGCCGAAGGTCCCAGTTTCCAGTAGTTCTAAGTCATAAGATGATGCAAGCCTGCTAATAATTACGTACCTATCTAGAAAAATTTCTAGTTCAATGAACAGGCAAAATAACGCCCTACGTTACATCGCAAGAAATATAAATATTCACTCGACAATGAGCGTATTATTCACCATTTAAATTTTGAAATGGTAGGGACGGGGACGGAGATACGCTTTTATCTATGTAGGAGCGTTGCTGTCGGAATCTATACCTGTAGTCCTGTCCATTCCTTAGACGTCACTGTAATTTCTAATAATCGGGAAGTTCAATGTCTTAATAGATGATCTTCGCCGAGGCCAGGCGTAATTAAGATTAAGAAATGTGGGCAGTGCCAGTGCCGTGAGAAAGTTGTGACTTGTGACCGAGTTCGCCAAGATGAATAGCAATTAGTCTGCGCATGAGATGACATATCAACTGGAATGAACGTTGAGGAGAACGTGTTTAATTGTAGTGCGTCAGCACTGCACTGTGTGCAATTGCAACGCAATTCAAGCAGGGCGAGGGGGGACGTCCTGCATTGAATTGCATTGCAGATTGCAGTCCAGCATACACGGACCGATTTGAGCAACGAATAGATGAGCCTTTTCTGCCACACACTGTGACTCTACTTTTTAGCTTTAGCTCTCTCTAAAACATTACCCCAGCCAGCAGCACAGACAGATAGACACAGTACACAAGGCGAGCCCAGTATTCAGCGCTTATGAAAACTAAAAATATAATTGATTTTTTTAATAGTAAGTAAGTACTCTCGTTAGGAAACGATTATGCCTCGATGCGGATGACACATGACACTGACGACACTAGACACCATGAAGACAGACACTACCTTCGCGAGGTCATAAGTCATAAGCCAGGTTCATAATGACTGATTTTTATTACTCAGAAATCTATGCATTATAGACTTTAACATCAATATCTGGATGAGGGTGAAGAGCCTCGAACTCGTCAGTTAGTTATCATTACTGATAAAATGTGGCAGCATACAGAGATAAACCACAGGTAAAAAGGTATAGAAATATGTCTTTTTGTAATTTGCTGAGCTGAAGTGAACTAGGACTGCATATAGAAATCATAAAATTTTTGTGAGTTTGATCCATATTCTATGCATAGCATACTTTTGCGCGTTATTCAGTAGTATTTGCATAATTCATAATTAAATCAGTATTACCGCTGATATGTGATTCAGTTCGTAAAAATCACGTTCAAATTCTTAGATCAAGATTTTAAGTGACTTCCAATCAGATGAAAGCATGAAAGGCATTAATTTCATTGACTTCAATTCCGTCCCCCGTATTGCCCTCGCTACAATTATACCATCTTATTGGTAGTTCATGGGGTCCATAGTCATAAAGTCAAGCACGGGACACGGTACACTGTATGTTCTGAGATAGTTAAAGGGGAACGGGAGAGATAAGAGATAAGGATTGAAATTGGGATTGAAATGAGGCTGACTTGAGTTCAAGTGACAAGACTGCAGCCAGGCAGCACAGCAGCAGCGCAGGCCAGGCACCTCAATACAATTTACAACCCACACCCTCCCCGGCCGGGTGTGCTTAGCTTAGGCAGGCGTTAGGATTCTGGATTTTGGGTTTCAGGTTCAGGATATGACGTTATATGCAATACATTACAGGACAGGACTAATAAGGTTCCAACAACGAAAGGAGACGATTTTTGAACCCTTCCAATCATGTGCCTTTGTATAGGGCATCTGATTAGCCATCACACTCACTACATGTCACATGCACAGAACATGACCCAAGAGAAAGGCAATGCAACAATTATTGGAATTTTAGGTGTCAACTACAAACAAATGACGACGAGAATGACAAGAGTTTCTCCGAAGTGTGAGTGTGACGTGATCACAATCACAATGATTCGGACCTATAGAAAGTAGCTAAGGCAATAGCAATAATGGGAATTATGTTCAACTACTTATCACTTATTCCGTGTTTTTGAAAATACTTAAATAAATCAAGTGGAGCTGATATTAACATTCTCTTATACAAAACTAATGATCTAATGCGAAATAAATGCGGCCTTTAGGGTTAGCCTTGAACCTACAAATATTTTGAAACAGACGGTAAGTGGCAGGGGAAGTCAATTCTAGCCAAGGTCGTCAGATTTGTGTGCTTATCTTTTAAGTGTTCGAGCATCAGACTTTTAAGTTATATTTGCTTGGAAGTAGGGTAGGGATTCGCGATTAATTTCTTAGAAATAACTCTAATCTAATCGTCTAATCTTTAGCCATCAAGACAGGATCAGGGTAGAAGATGCTTTGACCTCGAAGAAATCCTAACTCGAGTCAACTGTTATGCTTCATAATGTGCCATGAGGCATTCATTCGAATCGAAACTCAAAGTAGTAAGTAGTAAGTACATGATTTTCCAATTTGCGAATCATAACGGTTAGCTAGCGGTAGCACATAGATATATGGAAATGGAATCACGCTCAAGATCAGTTTCATTCAGTTTTTACCAGGTTTTGGACTAAATTCTACGTAATTATACTTATTAAGTACTTCCGGACCTGCCATTCATAATTCTTTAACTGCGTTTTGTATGTGACTATATACGGCCTGGTGATGGTGATTGATTTTCATTACCCGGTTACCTTATTGCTCAATTCCTTGTCGAAAGACACGGGGAAGGGGCTCAAGGATGGAATTCGGCGTTCTAGCTTAATACTGATAACTGATATAAGGGCTTGTTTCCGGTTGAATGTCTGGGTTTTGAACTAGAGTTATTAGATTTGAAATTATAAATAGGTACCCTTTCTTCGGATGATAAACAAGTTACTCAAGGCATGCTATCAAACCAAACGCGTATTAAGAAAGGATGGAGTAAAAGGAAAGGAAGGAAAAGTTCAAATATGGGAGAAAGTACAGATCTACGCACAGCCAATGCCAGTAGTATACGAAGTAAAAGTAAGCGAACCTTTGGATGAGCTTCTTTGCCCGTCCGGCATTGAGTTGGAGGCGTACCGCTCCGGGAAATGAAACTATTTGTCTGACCCAGAGTGTCAGACTAGGTTTGACCACACACAGGTCAAGAACAATGAGCAAGTGGTCAACGGCAGAGGACACACCCTCTGTAACCGATTTAGCTTTCACCAGTGAAGGCGGACTTTCTCCTTTCTCCAGAACGCGATTCTCTTCCGGGTGAAATAACAACTGCTTAGAATCCTCACTCCTAGTCACATTGCTCGTCTCCTTTCATTAAATTATTAGCTGTATCCTTCTTTGTTCGGCTAAGGTCCACTTCGGTCACCGGCAACCTTGTGCTTTTGCGGGTAGTTCGTCAACCTTGCAACTACCCAATTTCATATCCAGAATCCGCATAGATAGAATTCTCCAGTTCAGAACCTGTTGCAAACGTTAATCAAATTATAAGTTAGCAGTTTGATCTAGCACAAGGCATGCCATTCCTAACACCGTAAGCCATACAGTCAACAGTCAACAGGAACAGGACAGTCAACACTTCAATTAATTTAGTAAAAACGAAAACGCAAAATACAAAATATACGCTGGCCTTCTGATGCGCTTTAATGGAAGATTAAAGTGTGTTGACAAAAGCTAAAGATGAGTTCTGCATAATTTGGAATCTGACTCACCTCAATCCAGCATCCAGTCGGTGTCGTCGGTAGCAGCGACACACGATGAGAACAACCGACGACCCGGCTTAAGTAGGTCAAATGTGCAATGAATGAATGGCCTCGTGTCCGTGTTGCCAGCTCTTGAGCACTTTCAATAACTTTGCCGTGTTCCTGACCTCGTGTGACCTTTCGTTTCTGAGTGGAGTATTGTGGTCCCTTGCTTGTCCGCTCTTGGATGAGTCCACACCCAGGCGTAGACAGGGACAAGGACGACAGATTGACCTGGATACCTCCTACTTGTGACTTGGTCTGGAGTTTTACGCTGGACAAGGAATGCTGGAGTGAGTGTGAGTGTAGTAGCCCAAAGACACGTACTCGTTTTGGCTATAGATAGATAGACTAGCTGCTTTCTCTTTACGGTAGTACGCAGAGCAGGACAGGAACAACAGGACATCAGCCAGTCTTCTGCATGCACTACTATTTACTGCTGCTATGCTGCTGCTGTGTGCCGAGCCTCGTGTGTGGCTGAGTTTATGCATAAACGCTAGGCTTGCCTTGCCTTGCACTATACTACCTCTGCTGTGGGCTGCTAATGCCAGCAGCTCATACTGCTACCCCATATCTACTCGTGCTTTCTCTAGTCGTCCTCTCATACGCTCATTACTACTCCGTGTCATCCACCAACTACGTTCACGCCCAACCCCAACTCGATTCTCTTAAGATTAGTCCCATAATTAATTGTTCTTAATGCATAGGAACTTTCACCGTTCGACCCCAGCTGTTATATGTATTTTATTTTAATCTAACTCGACATAGTTAATTTGAATGTCAAGTGTCGAGGTTAATTAAATTAAGTAGGAATTAAATTATGGGATTTCTAATACAGGTACATTACTATACTTATATTGGTAGATGGTATCCCCCCACTCGGTCCAGGGTCCAGCTAAGCTGCTGTCAGACAGAGCTCGAAATGCTTTCACAATGTCAAAAGTTCATTCCGATACCTATTGTTTTGTTGTTTTTACTCATTTTACTCATCATAGTAAATATGTTGTGGTTGTGTTGTAAATATGTGTAGGTAGAGCATAAAAACCAATGTCAACAGCTCACCTTCTTCGGAATTAAATCAAATGTTGATAAATTGAGTACAATTACGGAACGATCATACTATTTAAATAATTTTGAGGAATACGGTAATAATACAACTTTGCTGTAGAATTGAATAGCCCTTTCCCCTTTGTAAGTCTGCTTAAACTATAAAATTATCAGATTGAAACTAATTATTAAAAAATTCTTCAAGAATATTTGAGCGAATTTTGAAGTGTTTTTCATATTTCTATGAAGTGTTTTCCCTAGTTCCGGTCACAATTTTTGCTTAAAACTATCAGCGCATATCGTTTCTATAAATCATCCGTTAAACGATTGCCAGTGCTAGTGATATTATGATTCGAGATTATGCCGAACTTTTAAAGATTAACCTAGCCAACAAGTACATTCATTTAGGTACCTGTTTGCTAGAAAATCGGCCTGTGACAAATAAATAATTTTCATATTTTTCAATTCCAAAAAGTAAGCTCAATTAACGCCGTCACTCTACAAAGAAATGATTTCTGACTGAACAAATTTTACGTGGATTCCACCCAGAGTTTTGTTATGAAAAGAAGCTTTTATTGCATGGGGTAGGTACTCTGGGAGGGGAACCAAAAGATATGGGACGCTGAGAAGCCAGGCCTGAATTTTCGATTTGAGAGATCCTATACAATCCTACGTGTTACTCCAGCTTCATTATTTTTTGCCTTAGCTCCACCTCGAAAAGTGATCAGCGCAAAGGGAAATAACCCCATGTACTGCTGCACTACTACTACTGCCTACAAATACTACAATAGAATGCAATTTTTACAGCTATATCTGAGAGTTCAAGGCAGTCCACACGCCGCCAACAACGTCACCTACATGCCTAGGAATACTCAGATCAGATGGAATCAAATATCAAATGCATCAGAATCAGAGGAAATGCAGCTTGCAGCTTTTTCTGAACGATATGCTAGTGTCAGTCAACTTTAATCAAGCAAATAAGATTTCAAATTTAAAGTTACAGTCACAAAATCACAATGCGCTATAGTCAAGAACATCATCAATCATCATCGTAATTTTAAAAGGTCTTTTGATTTGCAAATATAATTACCGAATCCGCTTCAAAAGTAGGTACATAATAGGAATAGGTAACCTAAAAAATGATGACGTAATACTTTTAAAGCAGCACAATGGACTCAGCAGTTCTATCGGTTTTCGGAACTAAAATTTTCACCGCAATGAATGAAGTATTAAAGTCATTTTTTAGTCAAGCTAAGAAGNAACACAATGGACAATGGACCCAGCAGTTCTATCGGTTTTCGCAACTAAAATTTTCACCGCAATGAATCAAGTATTAAGTCATTTTTTAGTCAAGCTAAGAAGCGGCGGTTTACAGAATAAAAGGAGCACTAATACCACTATAGCACTAATGCCACTGATCTTGAGACCTGTTATGCGACAATCGCTAATTCTAAATCCAATTTACAGCGGAATATGCCAAGTATGCTTGCTCATCAAATATTTATTCTAAATTCGATTTTATCGTTCTCTGAATTGTCATGTTCCTATACACTGAAACATTTTACGTGGTATCGAAATCAATTACTTTAATCTTTAGCTCGTGAATTTCGTTTCTTGACCCGTCGTCGTCTTGTTTTAGTCATAGTTTTGTTCTGATTCAGATCCATGGAGTTGCTGCTGGTAGGGGATGAGGAGAGTGACGGGGTTGAAGACTTGCTACCATAATTGCTAAGGTCTGAATCAGTGGCGGAGTAATTGGACGATGTGACGGGAGGAAGCTCCGTATCTGCAGCTAGAGCTGGGACGTCTGGAATATCGGCCATTTTGGAAATTACCTTTGGTATTTCTTTGAAAATGGAATCCAGTTCATCTGCGCTCAGGAGAGCAGAGTCAGCCATACCGCAAAGTCTGAGACGCTTTTCGTAGCTGACGCTCGATATGAGGATACCTGTCGAAGCATATATGGTCACATCATGGTATCAAATGATTGTTTCAAGAACTTATTACAGATATTGTGGGTCGAACCTGTTTCGTTGATTATTGGTGGAAATGCACCGAACTCCTCTGCCTCGACTCCACAAACCGAAAATCGTGTTTTTGAGCCCGGAGCATTGGTAATGCAAAATGATGCTTGAGCTCCACCGAAGAAGATCGGATACAAAATGGTGGGCAGGCGACCGAAAATCCTGAATCCGTAATAGTACATGAGTGGCTCCGGTCCAGTAAGACTTGCTGAGGAGTTCGCCTGAGTTCTTTGAAGATTCTCGACCACTGATTCTCTGGATTTCGTATCCAGAGCATATGAAAATGCCGAAAACCTATTCTGAGGCCCAGAATTCGGATATGGCAAAAACGCAAGGAGTTCAAGAACGGTGGAAACCTTCGGAAGTCGATCAAGGCCAATTACATGTTTGCAAGAGTTGATAAAAGCTTGGGACACTATCGTTGGTATTGTCGACCCAGTAGTATCACGAATTCGAATCAGAAGTTTCAAGTCGATGAGTGGAGTCCAGACGAAAATCTTCTTGTCACCCGGAAACTTAGATCTGAAAACCCAGTGGGATCGAAGTCTAGTAAGGCAAATTTTCACGACGCCTTGCATTCAAGTCGATAAGTGGAGTCCAGACGAAAATCTTCTTGTCACCCGGAAACTTAGATCTGAAAACCCAGTGGGATCGAAGTCTAGTAAGGCAAATTTTCACGACGCCTTGCACCCCGTAGACGAAGAAACTCAGGTAGAGGAGCGCCATTTTCCAACGTGGTATCTTAAAGGTCAGGGGGTTGAAGACGTATTTGAAGTCATCGCTTAATTTGTCCACCATCATGAGAATTGACATTCCGTCCATGTAAGCGTGATGGAACTGTGGATGCAAGGATGAAATGTAGTCAGTATTTTTGCTCTTCACAGAAGGATATTTAACTTAAAATGTTAAAATTGAGCAGTTTCGATTTCGAGCAGTACAAAAATGATTATAGCAACACATACCCGAAAAACGATGACCGATTTTGTACCACCGGTTGAATCTGAAATTTGTAAACATAAATTGACATCAAGATCTCAAATCAAACGTAGGATTATCTGGAGGTAGGTACCTCTATATTTGGGAATCACGACCCATTCCCATTGCGGGTGATCACCATCCATGTCCGACGTCAACTCGGGTAGCACGTTAAGCAGATCCTGCTCAGAATATTCGACTTTCTTCTTCAGTACCCGAACATGATTTCGTAGGTCAAATGCTTTATCCTCCTTCCAGCATACGTATCCGTAAGCACTGGTCAAGCTCCGCTTCAACTTGTCGTAAACCCCAGTTGTTTTGAACAAGCGCTCCTCCAAGTGCTGAATGCAAGTATCGACGTCGACCTGACCCTGTCTGGTAACGAGGGACAAGACTACCGTCCGGCAGTTACCCGGAGTCCGGTACTCCCACATGGCGTCCTCGCCATTCTGGCAGAGAAACACATCTCCTCGATATTTTATCCATAGCAGAATGGACACAATTACACGAACGATTTCATTGAAGAAGGCTCCTGACAGGAAGACCGGTAGAATCACAAACGAAAATAGAGCAATTAATCCGGGTGACAGGAAGAGCAGCACGGCCAAATTTAATACTGTGCTAACGGTAATCATCGTGGCTAATTAAGTTACTGGACACTTTGGTCACCCACGCTGATCACTTCCAGGCAAGTAACGAAGTAACTGTCAGCTGCCTGGACAAGCGTGTGGTGCTCTCAGCTCTCAGGTACGCCATTTCACGCAATCTATTAACTACTAGGTACTCTATCCAAGTGTAATATTTTCGAGTGTTTTATCATTTATCATCCATTGTGTCATACCCATACCCATACCGTCGTCACAGAATCATCTACATACATGCATATGGATCACTTCTAATGAGAATGAGAGTGCAGGGATCAAGGACGCTTTGTGGTTCATCTTTCATCTCTCTTTTGGAACATATTTAATTGAACATTGGACTGGATCAAAGGACATTAGGTATGGGTCCAAGTCCTCCAGCTAGCCACAGATTGAGTGGCCCAGAGGAAGCGAGATAATTATTGTTGACGTTGACCAGAAAATGGGATTCTTTGTCGCTAGCAAATAGGAATGAACTTAGACCTACACACGTTTTTAATCCTCATAAGTTAATTGACACAGATGCGCTGACTTATTCTTTAGTGTACAATTAATCTGTGACGCTAACGCTACAACGGAAATAAATCCAAAGCATTTATTAGGGCAGTATTCATTGATTAAGCGTAAATCCT
>VNWX01001926.1:0-13517 GCA_009869905.1 Ceratophysella communis | reverse complement strand
CAGAAATTGCCCACGGTACGAGCTCAAAAGGCTTCTCCTGTTTTATTCTTTTGATTACCTTGTTGTTTTCCCAAAGCTCACGCATAATTGCATTTCAAATTTCAGTTGTAGCTTTCCGTTCCTTGTTCCAACGCCTACAGAAATTATATCTGTATTCCTTGATTCAATGCACACAAAAAATGCTTCGATATTTTTCGGTAGAGTAGGCAATATGCTAAGACATTATTGGTACCTATACCATTTTTTGGCCTATAGCTATCCTTAATTTTTCTGCCTATTGTTTCTTTTAGTTATTATTTCAAATATTTTATACGACAACATGGTATGCAGTTAGTTAGTTGCAATCAGTTAAAAACTAAAAATTATGCCTGAGGAAATTAGTGCAGTATGTATAATGGAGCCCAATTTATCATTTACACCACCTTATATATCTACCTACCTGGCAATACGCAACATCATACAAATTTTCAGATCAAAATAAATGCTAAACTAAAAATTTTAATCAAAAGCATTATAGCAGCTTAACTAGATATTTCCGATTCCCAAGCCGGACGTGAGCAATCATACTCTTAAAAGATTCTCATCACAAAATGTTATTTTTTGTGCTCATCGCAAGTGATAAATATTCTCGATTATCGGAATGAAAATTAAGACCCTTATCCTGGTTCGTAGATGGCTTGTTTATACCACGGATGTTGAGCACGTTCATATACTTATTGAGTTTTTTTATTCAGCAACAAGTAAATCACATCAATTATATAATAAATACATTACAAATGCTAATGACCCGCATGGCATGGACTACAAATTCTCTTTATCTAAGCCTAAATACGTTTTAAGAATACCGTGACATGGAACTAAGATTAGAATTATCTTCCGATTCCGATTTTCTATCACCACCGTCGTCACTCGGATTTCATAATCGTGGTTGGTAGGTAGTTTTCATGTCATTGCTTTGAGCTGGTTAGCGTATCTCCAAAATTTATTCAACACCTAAAGTCATGTGTAACAAATCAGTCACAAAGACCTCTTACCCAGAAACGAATACAGAACAACGGGATTCAGAAAGCCACAACACATTTGTCGCTGTTTCCGAAACACAAACTGAGTCTCAAGACACGTTACCAGAATCTTTAAAAATTGAAGATATATTTGCTGAATTAGGTCGGTATTCATAATACTATTTGTTGTTCTAGTTTACTTTTATTTTAACACTTAAGTTAAATATTAATTTAGACGATATATCCGTTATTTAGGTGGATTCTCCCGGTTTCAGATATGCGCAACTCTCGTGGTAATATTACCCGAAATTGCAGCAGCCATGATAGCTGTTGCACCCGTTTTCACTGGAACGAGCAATGTGGCTTTCAGTTGTGGGTCGGGTTTCAATCACGCTTTAGATTTTAATCAAGAACCACGTTCCGTTGTTAGTGATGGGCAAATTTACTCAGGAATGGATAAATTTATCTGCTCTTTAAATTGTACCAATCGAATTCCGTTTGGATTCACATACGCTTCTGTCGTACAGGAAGTAAGCACATGCCAAAAATGTATTTATACTGTAGTCGAATTTTAAGGCTTTTTTACAAGAATTCGTTCGCGACCTATGTTCGTTATGATTCGACTTTTATTATAAATTATAGTGGGATTTAGTTTGCGACCGTGCATGGATCACAGACACGTGCCAGAGTATTCAAATGGGCGGAATGATGACTGGCTCCTTCGTTAACTCAATTATCGCCGACAGGTATAATTGAATATAATGCTGCGTCACTAATCTTCAAAGACTTGCCTTCCTGAACCCTCAAAATCAAATATTTAGATATGGTCGGAAGAAATCTTTCTACCTGATGTGTCTTTTGATGGCGGTATTCGGAGCACTTTCTGGAGTGATGACGGACGTGTATAGTTACGCCGTTATGAAATTTCTGGCTGGTCTTGGTGTGGGCGGCTTTTATGTTGTATATATTATTTATTTGATGGAGTTTCTGACACCATCTTGGCGAACCATTTGCGGTACAATGAGCATTTGGTTCTTGGGTGAACTGCTTCTCACGCTCTTAGCTTATTTCATTCAGTCATGGCGATATCTTACGTTGGCCGCATCGTTACCAGCTCTACTCATTTTCTTGACCTACCCGTGAGTATAATTAAAACTCCTAATAATTTATATCGATTAAATTTTGTAACCACTAACCATTGAAACATCGAATTGCAGATTCATGCCAGAGAGTCCAAGATGGCTTCTATGTCAAGGACGTCTGGACGAAGCGAGACAGGCTTTGGATCAAATGGCTCGCTGGAACTCTAAACCTGTTATTGCACCTGAAATTATTGAAAAGTTAGAAGCGTCCATTTTGAAAGAAGAAGGCAGGGATTCAAACGATTGTAAATCCAAAACTTCCTCCGGAGCTATTACCGTGCTGAGAAATCCTGAGCTTCGACTGAATTTGTTCCTATTCTTGTTCGGATGGTTCACTTGTGCGTTGGTGTATTATGGAATTACGTTCAATGTCAAGAATCTGAGCGGTGATCCTTATCTGAATGTGATGTATATGGGGCTGGTGGATTTCGTAGGGTTTCCTTTCGGAGCACTTTTTAATAATTGGTAAAGCTTAATAGGCAGCTACCTATAGCTACTTGAATTACGAATTCAAGGCTGATTTAAAGTCTTCATCATTTTAGGTTAGGGCGGAAGAAAACCTACTCAGCCTGCCTAGTTTTCGGCGCCATTTTCCTTGTGGCACTTGTGGTAGCGGAAAAAGTAATGGGATTGGCGTCAAATCCGTTGCTGGTCACAATACTGTGCTTTCTGGGGAAATTTGGCCTTTCTGCTGCCTGGGGAGTCGTACAGTGTTTTACATCCGAGTCGTTTCCAACAGTGGTCAGGTCAACATGCTTGGGATTGTGTTCTTTGGCAGCTAATGTTGGCGGAGTGTTGGCTCCTCAGCTTGCGTTTTTGGGAATTAGTAAGCTCGCGAATTAAAGTATTTAAAACATTTTGAATTTTAGTAGAAATGAATTATGCAATTTATGTTTTCTATATTCCAGTCTCTCCATCGCTTCCATATTATATTTTTTGTGGGTTCACCGTAGTTACCGCAGCTTCATCCTGGTTCCTGGGCGAAACGAACGGAAAAGTCCTGAAAAACTTCATAAATTAGTGTAATTACGTTGAATAAATATCTGAAATATTGGAATTGGCATTTAAAGAATTTTCAAACTTTATTTTAAACCGCAAGCTGTAACTTTCAGACCATCACCAGCCAAGTCTATTAGTATTAGTATGTATTAGTTTTAAAGCGAATGCATTGAACATTTCTCTTTCACGGTAGTGTTACAACAGGTATCTATTTCAAGTTTACGATGATCAATCAATGATGAAGGATTAATATTTGATATCTGCTCCTGGCTACAAACACGTCACTAAAATATTTAAATCAAGTATTGTCATAACAATGTGAAACGGCATTCTTGTTATGAACAAGATGTCAACATCGAAATCAAAATTTTGAATTCATAGCTTAGTTTTCAGCAAAGTCAACGCTAGAAACTCTGATCTTGTAAGAATCTGTGTGATTGCAGTCAATTGAATGTGCATTAAAACTCAACATGAGCGCTAATGGAGCTAACGGTAAGATTTGCTGGACAACTTATACAATAGTACGTACGATGTAAGGTCGAAGGTCTATTTACAAAAAGTGTTATACGGTTTCAGAATTACCATCGGAGTTGGAACCCGACCCTGAGCATGACCCCGATCACGTACCCGTTTTACTCCCAGATGAACTTCTACCTGGTTTGGCGTTGTTGGAGCCTCTCGATAGCATATTCGTTGAATGCGACATTGACCCACAGGATAGTAAGTAGCTTTTTCTCTGTATCTGAATGGACCATATAGCATAGATTGTTATTTAAAATTTATGTTTTCTAGGATTTCAAGGTGTTCGAGCTGACAAGGCATACTTCGTGTACAGTTCAGACGGCAAACGCATCTTTTATGGTGCAGAAATTTCTAATCGATGTTGTAGATGTTGTCTCGGCCAAGCTCACCCATTTAAAANGACAAGGCATACTTCGTGTACAGTTCAGACGGCAAACGCATCTTTTATGGTGCAGAAATTTCTAATCGATGTTGTAGATGTTGTCTCGGCCAAGCTCACCCATTTAAAATGGATTTAATGGACTCTACTGGAACTACGATTATAAACCTCAAGCGTCCAATGACATTTCCTTTGTGCATGTGGGGCGGGGATCTATGTGGAGATGTATGCTCTATAAAAATTCCTGTAATGATTCATATCGCGAATTAAATTTGTTGATAAATATTACTTTTCCTAAATTCAGCGCCTGATCGTATCACATTTCAACGGAGACGTACTCGGCACTGTTGTTCAGAAACGAGGCATTCGCCCCCAATATCTCATACTGGATTCATCTGGAAAGACAATTTTAATATTACTCGGACCAAAGAAGCTTGGATATTGCACGCTATGTCGAGATGTTCAATTCAAAATATATTTACCAGAAAATCTCAATCATGAAATTGGGTATATTACTAATAACTGGACTGGGATTTTGGAAACGAAAGAGGATGATGACATCAACCCAAAGTATGGAATTTGTTTCCCAGATGATTTGGAATCACGTGTGAAGGCAATTTTAATTGGAGCAGTGTTGCTCATTGTAAGTGAAACACCCGTGAGCCAATAAGTTGCAACTAAATATGAACGGATTATTTAATTTCGGGTCGTATTTTGTTTCAGGATGTGATGTTTTTTGAAGAAATGAACACAAAGTTCAGCGGATTAATATGCCTCATGCTTATAGCAGTCATTCTTTTCATAATCGGTATTGTCTGTTGCATATACTTTATACCTCAAGGTTAACAAAATGTAATACAGCTCTGCCATAGCACCTAATATAATACTTGTTTGAAAAACCATTGTATTTTCTTAAATATGTGATTTATTGCATTTTTTGCTTGCCCATAAATGATACTATATTGGTAAAAAATGATTGAAAACACAAAAATTTTCAAAGCTGCTCATTCAGTTACGTTCGGTTCCTGATGCTTTTTAACTAATTAAGCAAAACTTCAATAGTGGTAGCAAAATGCTGTGGTACGTTGGTGGTCATTCATTGAATTTTCAAAGCAATACCTTAATTTTATTCAAACGCTTTTCGTGTAAATCAGATTAGTTGTGGATCCAGCTGAAAAGGCATCAATAGTCACGTGGTCTGGATTACCAGATGCATTATCAGCGTCAGCTATGCACTGTTTTGCGATTATTGGCGCTGGAATTGTCTTGTTGACACTATTCTGGCCTCCTCCGAGTATTAGTTTTTCCAGTTGCACAAATGGTGATTCCAGGAAAATAGTTAGTATAAATCCAACCAGCAACGATAGTACCAAATGCGAGAAGAATAGGTTCACCTGCAAAATTAAACAATACAGGTGAAACACGGGTTTTGACCAAAAATCATTCCATAAGGACTTACCATAAGAAACGGATCATAAGAAATAGGATGCTTGAATCTTGCATGAAACATAGTTTGGAGTTCGTATGACGCCAGATAAACGCAAAAGGACAGCCTTCCCAGTGGCATAAATATCTTCATGGATAATATTCGGTTGACTAAACCTCCATGCCCAGTAACACAGGCAAATATAATCCAGGCTATTACCACACCCCAAACAAAACGATGAAGACCGGCGTAGATGATTCCAGCGACTCGAGGAATTTCTACACTTGGGTCGAACCAGTCCGTTATTCCATACAGTACTGCTAGTGCCGATCCGGTGGATAAGATCCATCCCAGTTTGGCTGTGTGTCGGGGAAATCGGAACGATTTCTTGCGGGCCAAATGCAGGAAGTAGCCGGCCCAGATTCCTGGATTTCAAATGTTTTAAAATAATTAATTTAGTAGTAAAATATCTATAAGATCTTCACTGGCTGTTTCAGACTACTCTACCTGTGAGGTGCGATCCTGCTCGAGTCCAAGGTTTCAAGTAAACCTCTGCCTGGTACGCCGTAACGCTGTTTAAATTATTTCCATATATTAGCTGCTGTGACAGTTACAAATTGTTTTACAATTATATCAATGAAAACCCCTTACTCTCGAGTCGCAATGTTCGTGGGTATCAAGTCATGCTCACTGGTAATGACGCCAGGAGTCACGACAGAACCGATTGTAACCAGTGTCAGTATGGCCAATCCAACCCTCTTCCACTTCCAGACCAGAAACACGAGCGTAGGAGTAATCAGGAATAACTGCATGTCAACGGCCAAATACCATGATTCCCCGAAGCACATTGCATTAGTAGGTACTTTCATTGGGTCATAGACTATCAGGTTGTTTATGTAGAGAAGATTCTGCCACCCGTTTCGCCGGCAGTATTTGGCTCCCATGTCCACCATCGCCCACATTGGCCCTGTTGAGAAGAATGGAGGGAGTGTGGCCACGATTCCGATGAGAATGGCGTATGTTGGAGTTATTCTGTAATAATATTCGGATTTCGTATCATTTTCCAACACAACTGATGTTATAAATGTTATTCTATACCGTAGATAGCGGTGAATCAGGATCATAATCGGGTTGAATTTTCCGCCGGATTTATCTAAAGCTTTCAAAAGTTGAAAAGCTAGAAGAAATCCTGCTATTGTGAAGAAAGTATCGACCGAGAAGCTCCCGTGAATTATGGTGATTATTGTCCATGACTTGTGTAACTAAAAAAGCAATTGAACGTATTACTTTCAACTGTATTTTGATGAATAGTTTTAAATATAGGAATTTCCGGCACCTCAGCATAAACCGTCAAAGGATTCCAAATAGGACCGTAGCTTAGCACAGCCCACGTGTGACCTAACACAACCCAGCACATACTAAGAAATCGTAATCCATGGAGACACCCAAGATTACCCTCAGAAGTATCTGTACTCGACCATTTTTTAATGTTCGTATACAGTGAAAATGCCAAGAGCAGTTTTGTGCCCTTGTTTAAATGTGGGGGTGTCTTAATAGGGTTCTTTTTAGAGAAGTAACGCAACATTAAATCTGATCCAGTTGCAACGAGAGCAAGGAGAGCTATTACTAGGAGTAGTCCACTGCAAATAATATTTAATTATTGATCTGATTATCGGCATGAATTCAATACCATAATGACATCTTACATCATGCCAACTACAGGCGGATCCAGATCGGGCTTATCGTCTGTGTAGCAATATCCCGTTAACGGATTAATCGTGCCATTGCTAAGTTCAGACAAGGGTGCGAAGATCAGATTGAAATCCGCTCTGGAGCAAGACGAAGGTAAGCATATCCCAAACGTTGGATACGACAGCATAAGCGATGTTTCTAAGAATGAGTTGTAAAGTGGCTCCTCATTGAAACTCTACGGTAAAAAAAATTATTCAAATTAAGCTCGGAATACAAAGTACCTATTTGAACTGAAAACTAGTTGCTTACACTTTGAGATTTAGCATTTTTAGGATCAGAGCCTAGTGCAAGAGGTCCAATGCCTTCAAACTCAGAAATCAAAAGATGCATAGGACAGTAGCGTCCCTTGAAATCAGTGGTGTGATTAAATTCGTCCAATGAACTTCCACGCAAGGCTAGGCACTCATCAAAATCTCCAATCGATGCCCAATGACCCTATATTTGCATTAAACGCAATTAAGCGTTATCAGTTGTTTTGCCATAATAAAGCCACTTGAAAAAATAAATTAGGTAAAATGTGTCAGTAGGTGGTACTTACCACAAGTATGCCTTCTGGAATTTTACCCCATGCGTCCAGCACTGTTGACATTCAAAACACGCGTAAATTCAAGAGTCAAATACATAAAATAGAATTCAAAATTCGAAATCCTAACATGCCTTTTTGCACTTACTTTGTAATGGCCAAAGCTTCTTTACAATAATTCCCGCAACGGCATCGTTGAGACTTTGCGTACAAAGTGGGCTAACTTCGGAGGAAACGTTTAGGAAAAGCGTTTCTAAATTTAGCAAATTTTCATCTTTCAAAATTTGAAATATTTTTAAATTTGATTCAATTTGTTCGGGAGTAATTTTATTAGTTTGTGCTGAAACGGAATGCAAAAATAATAATATCAATTTAAACGAGACAATAAGGAGGGGTACGTGTTGTTTCATTTTGACACAATCAATTCGGAATGCTAGCTAAATCAAAAATACTTGTTACAATTAGCAATTCGCAAATATTGTCTCTGATTGGAAAACAAACTGGACAGCATGCTTTTATATTGATCAATCTTTTACCTTTAGGTTGACGTAACCTGTCAAAGGTAGTTTAGATCTATTTTCCAATGCATTTGTTATCAAGAGGGTAATTGAGCAAACTGTAGAACTGATAAACTGACTCAATCGTAACTGATGCGATTCTGTTATTGTAACTTGACGGAATACAACTAGATATAGGTTATCCCACGCTACTAGCGGTCAGTAGCTCCAAAGCGGCACTTGATGATTTGCTAATTTAGTTCTTGTAATTGTAATTGCATTTGAACGAATCACTAGTCATGCGGACGTGATGATGCGAATTAAATTCATTGAACTCTAGAATTGGAGTAAATTTCCAGGAGTTTGACAGTTTGAATTGATCAAGGCCGTTTAACATAGTATTCAAGTGTGAAGCGGCAATGAACTCTATTATTATGTGTAGTACTACTCACGATCAGAGCTAATTGCAATTTTTAATGACCCCGTGGAGCTCCTGATGTACTTAGCAGTTCGCATGTCGTTTACCCCAGCAGAATACTGTTTACTGTTCAAATGTAGATACTTAGAAATTAAGTGTGTTAGGTTCAAGGCCGAGCCGGTATGTACCAGCCCTGAACTGACTCATGAAGTCATCCATCAGGTAAATCGCGCATTAAATCTGGGAAACTAAAGATTGCCTTAATTTGACGAACCGTGTAATCCATGTCAACTAAGCTTTTTGAGGTTTTATGAATAACTTTTTCATTAAAAATTTACAAAATTCATTAATTCTAGCTCAGTGGTTTGAGATCTTGTAAATTACGGTAAATAAATATATCATTCCAATGAAAGTTTAAGTTCTGTATTATTTATTTTATTCTTTAATATATATTTATTCAAGACGCTCTTATTTAGCAGCCTAGCGGCCAGATTTGAACAACATAAGTGAAAACATGGATTTAAAAAAAATCAAATATACTAAAAAATCGAAAAGATTTCAAACAGCAAATAAAATCTATTGAACTCATAAATTATATTCATTAAAACAATATTCGAATGTTTTCAATCATTAAAATGACAAATTAAAATATTTCGTAACGTGGAACCATTTAATTGGCTTGCACTAGTCACAAAAGAAAAATCGTTTTAGCACGATGTTTCAGTATGCATTTACGAATAACGCTAGGTTCAGTTGAATTGAAGCCAAACAGACTTCTAATTTCTAAAACATTTGAGTTATGATAGGCAATAGTCAAGATGTAAAATTTTTCATATTAAATATAAATGCAAGTATTTCACAAAAATCAAGTCAATAATAATAATACCAAGTGAGGTTCTGTTTTGATACTAGCACTCAATCGACGGACCTTGTCTGCCAGCAATCATTAGCAGTTGAAATTAGGGATTCACTTTGACGATACTAATTCCGTCACAAACCTGGACGATGACCTGGAAATATCAAACAAATCCTATTAAGTAAGCATTAACTTGGAACGTAGAAATTAACTTAATTACTGTCGTAATATTACCTGTGTAACGCGAGGGTCTTTATGAATAAACTCATTCACAGCCGTTAGTATTTCGGCCTTGGGTGTCATTGGACTCGGGTAGAGCTCTCCTTTCCATAATGTATTGTCCAGCAGTATGAGACCATTTGGTTCCACAAGAGCATTGTCCATGATAAACTGAAAATTAAAGTTTTAAAGGTTATATGTTGCATTCAAAGTAGGTATATTAAACGTCAACAGTAATGTTTTCGATTTATTTAACGCAATGACTAAGTTTTAAGTAGCTGGACTTACGTTGTAGTAGTTGAGATAATTTTCCTTATCTGCGTCAATAAACACGAGGTCAAACTTTTTTCCTTGGTTCTTGATTTCGTCCAGTGAGTCTAGAGCTTGGCCAACAATAATATTCAGTTTCTTTTCTGCTACAGTACCAGGAATGCGAGATTTCACAAAGTCAGCTAAGAAGGGCTCAGATTCCAGAGTTGTTACTTCTGTCTAAAAGTTCATATTATATGCAAATAAAATGGATTCAAACATTTTAGAAAGAAAAACATTCAACAAAAATATTTAAAATATTCTTACCGAAAATGCCGACTCGCAAAAGACAGCCGCCGTGTAGCCAGTGCACATACCTATTTCCAGAATCCGTTCTGCTTGGCTTACTTCAGCCATCACTTTCAGGAATTGTGCTGTTGTCGTACAATGAATTAAAAAAAATATGTATCATTAATTGAATATATCAATAAGGTCTCTACAAATCACCAGATCTTACAGCTATGCCTGGAGCTAAGCCAATGACGCCCAACTTGAAACGAAGTCACTCCATTATTGAAATGCTGTTCCCAGGGCTCCTTCATACTGTCCACATAGAGAAGTTTTTGAAGAGCAGATTCACTGGGTGAATTATTTTCCAAATATGTCTCAAGCCCTTCAAGCATTTCCAAGCATCTTCTCAATTTGTCCTCCACCAGAATATCTTTATTCATTACAATAGCTTCTTTCAAATGCTCTGCCAAGATTTCATTTTGAGTTTCTGGAAAATATCAATGAAATTTTACAGTTTGTATTGGATATGATATAACTAAAGAGTAGAGTCATCCTAAATTGCCGGTTCTCAACTTTCAATTACTGCACTTCGTATATGGTTGTTAGCGTATTCAACACTTACGGCTTTGAATCGTGACATCCGTAGCAATGTTTGACATTATAGCTTCTCGTTATAGTCTTATATTTGCAATTGATTAATTGATGATGTTTTGTCTTAGCAATGTATTACAAGTGCCGCTTTCTCCAGCGCGTCCGTCCTGAGCTTCAATGACAAGACAACTGACCAGCAGCCCAACTGCAGGGTAGTTATTGAGGTTAGTTATTAATATTTTGTAGGCAGCTCCTTCGTATCAACATAAAGTATCCAAGAATGCCCATTTACAAGGTACATAATCAATTCTTATCTCTGGTTCTGTCTGGTACTTTTCTATGCACTCTAGACTATACATACATAGATAGAAAAGCTGAGGAAATCCTGATAGACATAATCAAGGATGGAAAAACTTGCCCCAGTATTGAAAAAATGTATGTAGAGCAATTTCCTTACAATACGTAGGTATCCAGAAAAGTCAAGCGATGCACCAATAGGCTGAGTTCGGGTTGTCCGGCACGATTTTATCTGGACCGACTCATGTGGATCGGTCCATATGGACCCATTTGGAACACATGGAGATATGTATGGACTGGTCCATATGGACCGGTTCCCGAACTCAGCCCACCAATATATGTAGACAAAATAAAAAAACACAGTAGTTCGCAAGTCGGAACCATAACCTCTGTGTAAAAAACTTATGCAGTTTAGCTGCAGTGATCGTTAAACTTGATCTTGCCTTACAAGTATTTAGATTTTTTAAATAGCCGACTCCGAGTACGTCGTAAATCTTAAACCAGTATTTGTTTCAGACTTATAATTTCGTACTTCATAAACTGATTAATGACTAAAGGCGTTGCGTTGTGTAAAACTAAGAAATATGAATGGAAAATTTAGGACTCATTGATATGCTTTAAAAGTCTACACAAAAGAAATTAGAAATTACATAACAAACTGTCTAACTGCAAACATTTGATTTTAAAATATTTATTTTTTCAAAGCTAGCTTTAGGTTCAATTTTTTTTAATCGAGGCAGTAATTGAGTTGTACATGATACATACTCCAAAAGCAGGTTTTTTAGCATTACAAAACTGCATTTCCTTTTATTAGCGTTTTCAACTTTTAGTTTCAAAATTAACTAGCTTTAATATTCTCTCTGACCAAGCTCAACCCAATGGACTGAGCAGGTGGAAAAGTATTATTTCGACTTTGAAGTGCAGTTAGCGATAACGAAGCTAGAGAAATGTATTTTCCATATCTCTGGAGCAAGTATCGAAACACACCTAAATTCCCGAGCACTTGAGCTCTAGAATCACCGTAGAATCGTTTCACAAGAGTAGGGTCAATCACATGCAGCCCTGTTAGCTTCCATTCGGGCGGAAGAATCCCGTCCTTGTATTCAGTCTGAATATCTCTCAAATTAATTAGCATTGTTGAAAAGGGATGCGTGGCGTCCAAGCTGGTAATCATTTCACGAATATGAGCAGCACAAGCTCGTAGCTCTCCTATAGTCGTGTCGAAAACGTACATGGTAGCTGTGGTCAGATCCAAGCGGATGCAATTAATATTCGTGAACAGACGTTGCAGTGTATTTGCTGCAGTGCTTGTTTCAAAACGACCCACATGTTGACATGGAATTAAGGCTGCGACAAGCTCGCCATTCGCGTTTTCATATACATATTCAAATGTAAAATTTATAAATTTCACTGTTTCTAAACGAAATTCTAGGTTTTCTGTTTGAAAAGTGTATCTTCTTGAACTTCCACTAACAGAAACATTTTTCAGCGACAACTTCTCCAAATCATAGCACTGTGAAATAGACTGAGACAAAACCTTGGGTGAAACTTCCACAGAGGTTAGCGTGATTGAGCGTAACTTCGGTTGAATTTGGGTTGGAATCCCAGGGAAATTCGTAGCGACTTGCGTAAAATTAGAACCAGTAAAAAAATATTTGTTAGAATTGAAAGCTTCTCTTTCATATGATTTAAGACGTCGCCGGCTTCTGTAATCTTCTTCAGATGTCCAGAAATAGTGCTGGCTACTGCAAATGTATGAAATGTGATGCTGACGAGTTTCCGTCAAGTCAATAGCTCTCCAGCGTCCTCCCCTTCGATCGTAATGCGTTAGCTTTGCGTCTGCCTTATTCTCGTAATATAGAGACTTCAGGTTCGCCATTTCAAGAAACCGACTAATGTCTACCTCCGTTTCAGTTTTCAGTACCATAGTTCTCAGGTTTGGAAAGAATGCAGGGATTTTCTGAAATACGTTTGAATCAAGCAGGCAATATGAACAGCATCGGAAATACGTGCAATGCTGTCGGGGAATTGAATTCGGAAGTCTTCAAATGACTGCTCTTCGTCTTTGTCTGCGGCATGGGTTAATCTCACAGTTTCTGCAAGGGACAAATGTTGAAGCTGCTTAGTCAAATCCTTTACATTGAAAGTTAGCATTGATCCCGGACGCATCACTGGATTCAGATACAGGTATCTCATGGCCAATAACGATTTGAGTACTGGAATCAGCATCGTGAAGTCATCATATATTCGAACTTTGTCTAAAGCCAGACTAACGAGTGCGGATGCAGAAACAATATCTTCTATATGGAGGTCACATCGGTGCAACGCTAGATTTCTTAACACAAACTCAGAATT
>VNWX01001925.1:0-13518 GCA_009869905.1 Ceratophysella communis | reverse complement strand
TTCAGAGCTTCAGAACTTACATTTTAGTACCTAATTAATTAGAGCTCTCAATCTTAATGCGATTAGTATCTTCGTATTTTCAATACAATTTTCTATGGTAAACTCGTCTTTCATACCTTCAAATTCAATTTTATTTACTAATTAAGTATAATATCAGAATCAGATCTCCAAATTAATTCTCCAGGCTCAATTAACTAAACTGTGCTTCTATTGCATTAGGTTAATGTAGGATATTATAGGATCTCGTTCCGTGTACAAAAACATTTTCGAATGAACTATACTCTGTATTTGTAGATGCTAGTTAAAGAATTTCGTATGTTTGTGCTTGTGAATGCCAGAAGTTTTATACTATTCTAGAGATATTATTGCACGTAATAAAATATGAAAGAATTATAGAGCAAACTAAAGCATAGTTCTGCACTGAAGACTCACTTGACCTGTGACCCATGACAGAATACTCCGGTTTCCCTGACAGTTGAGGTTCTTGCATCTCCATCTCAATCTCAAATTCCTTGTTATTTCTGATGCGGAGCATAAACTTGAATTGACGCATTTAAAAATGTTTTCCAAAGATAATTTAAAAGCTAAATTAAATGTCCTGATGAGGTTAAAGTTGGTATTTTTCGTGTGTCATGCCTGGAGATAAGAAGCCGAACAGGAATTCCGATCCAAGGTATGCCACATGCCCCATGTTTATCCTTGTGTCAAAGGTGAGCCTCTAAAACTCCGGTGTTGTCTCTTTCTAGAAACGACGAACTGATATTACATTTTCGCCGCAATAATGCAGACAAGCGAAATGACTCGGAACCTGACCCTGACTTTGACCCAGTTCTCCTCGGCACAATTTCGGAGAAATTACGGGACAAAATGCAAAGTGAGCGTGATCAAAAGAAACCCCTCGAAGCAGCAAAGAAGCTTGACATTGAGAAGCCGGTGGAAACTTATAGAGACTCAATGTCAGAGTCGGAAGAACTCAAAGAACGGTAACAGCGGAAAACCGAATTTCCAAGCAATTTTTTTTCTAATGAAATTCGATCTTCCCGTAGACGTAGAATGCTGGCAGCGTCAGCCCCAGAAGATGAGGACGATGAGAGACGTTGCTGTGGCTGCCTTCGGCGGAAGAAGAAACCACCGATAGACGGCAGCTTGGAAGATAACCTCCATGTTCACCATACTTACGAATCCACAAATGTTCAGAAAAGACACAAATGACTTCTGTTTCGTTTCCACGAAGAACAATAAACGAATTTTACTTATCAGATGAACGGAGCTGGGAAGATCAGAATGATAACAAAAGAAGTGCACAAAAAGGGTCATTGTTATTTCGAATCTTGTTAGTGCTTCTTGCGCTTGGGTGCGGATCTGACGGAGGAATCGTCCTTTCTTGAAACTGCCCTTTTTAACTGGGCCCTTCTTGATTCTTGAGTTCTTCGGAACTTTACCTTTTCCTTTCCGTGCACCCTTCCGCGAAGGGTCTTCGTCTTCGTTGTGCTCTCTGGGATGTCAAAACAAATGTTAGAATTTGGAATTAAGCTACCTTAGAAATTCGCTAACCCAACAGCTTTGTAAACTTACTCTCGCTCCTTTTCTCGAGGTGTTTGATAACTCGGAGCAGCCTCAGCAACGATCTTGGGCTTCTTATTCATAATTCTGTCAAGTACTTCTAAATTCTTAGACTTCTCAATGCCCGCAGCTTGAACCAGAGGTTCGAACTGGCGCTTCTTTCCTGTCTTCTTCAGAGGCTTTTCTTTTGGAAGCTTTTCTTGGAACTTTCCCAATGAAGCAGTGGCTTTCTTGGCGACGTGCATGGCTTGATGAAGCTAGAAATTTAGAAAGCACGACATAGAGCAACGAACAACCCTATGGGATATGGTATTTGGCGGAATTGAAATGGTACCTCGTTCTTAGATGGTCTAGCAGTTGGAACCAGCCCAGTACTTGGAACTGTCACTTTCCTGGCGCGAGCAATATTCTTCAGCCTCTGCAGCTCGTTTTTGGCAACACGCTCGGACTTGGCTTCAGTTTTCTTTGCAAATTGATCTTCGTAGGGGTCTGCGTTCTTCGGTACTTCCAGAACCCAATCCTTTTCGTGCTGAGCCGCTGCACGTTGGTAGCCGAATCGAGGAACCCAAGCCTGAATTCGAAAGGATTAGCTTATAATAAACAAGTCAGCGTAAGCCCTGTTTGTGTTAAACGCTATGGTGCTACTCACATTGACAATTTCATCCCAGACCAATTTGGTTTTCTTTCTCTTGACAATGCCTTTATCTTTGGCGTATGTCTGCCACTTGGTTAGAGCCTTGGCCTTTGGAACAGGCTTCTCTCGAGGAAGAATGAATGTAGGAGCTGGGAGCTTGGCAATGACCACATCATCCACGCGCTCAAATGGAAGCGTCCAAATCCTATTCAGCAGAAGCTGCGTATTTTCCCGAGCCAGATTTTTCAGGTACGCATCTGGATTGCTTCTGTAACAATATTAAGAGACATATTATACAACTAACATTAACAATCAAACAAGGACACATGGCAAATAAATATTGAAATAACTGAGTGAGCTATTGTAAATGCATCGACTTACTTAAGACTTTGGACCAGCACTTGATTAGGGTCAATCGCGAGAAGGTTACCGAGGTCAAATTCGAGTTCCAAAGCTTTGTCCACTTGAGTTGAGCGGATGTTATTACTTGGCTCGTCTATCTTCCATGATCCTTAATCCTGTCTATCGCGTAGTCAACAAAGCTGTCCAAGTTCTACCTACTCCTGATACGGTGGAGTGCGCTGGGAGCTTTCAACTTTGACCTTAACAACTACAAAGTTAAGATTCCTCAATAATTGTCAATGCAATGCCTCTAACATCTAAATCTAACTTTCCGAAAGCGGAATGTGGACGGAGAGAATCCAGCGTGGAAATTTCGAAATAATGGCAGGAGCGAAGCGTTTGGGCAGGATTTAGCTCTTGCAGTGGTTAATTTCGCACCATGATTTTCTTATCACAATTCACAATTCACAAAATCCCAACAATTGTGGTTGGTCAATGCTCCATGCAACACAATTTTATCCGGAATTGCGAAATACTTTTTAGGTCAATAGGTCATTCAAGGCTTTATTGTTCATTTAAAGAATTTTTTTTTAAATAGCAATACTTTGAATTAAGAGTTTGCTTCGTTTTATATTTATCATGAATACATGATTATAAGATCAAAATTGCTAAATATGTGTAAAACGTGTCAACCAAATTAATGGATTTTGGAATTGAATTAAATAATTTCGTGGACTTTGCATCGAGATTTTGAGCGAGGCATCAATAGGACGGAGGACGAGTTCGAGTTGTTGTTGTTTGCGTATCTATGGATATAATGAATGCATGGGGGAGGATTCGTGCGTGAGACCTTGAACAGTTGAGCAACTGTCTGCCTCTCTGTCTGGCCCTCATCTCAACTCAACCAAGATCTGTTCGAAGATTATTAATTATAGATTCCTAATTGGTTTTGTTAAGCAGTGAGCTCCATTACATCGCCAGTCAATCAGCTGGTTGTCATCTGTTGCTGCTGGTACACATGTTGCATGGGGGAGGATTCGTGCTTGAGACCTTGAACAGCTGAGCATCATCTGTCTGCCTCTCTGTCTGTGGCACTCATCTCAAGCAAGATCTGTTCGAAGATTATTAATTATAGATTCCTAATTGGTTTTGTTAAGCAGTGAGCTCCATTACATCGCCAGTCAATCAGCTGGTTGTCATCTGTTGCTGCTGGTACACATGGTCGTCCTGACCTGCGAGTGCACGTGTGTATTTAATTATTATCCACAGAAAACAGATGTTATAGTCGCAATCGCATGTCATGTCCTAATCTCCGTTATCTCGTAAGTACTTACAAATCATTATGTATAACTTTGTATTATAATTTATCTAGATTCCGTTGTTGTCCATAAGAATGTTAGGTAGATGAAATGTAGGTAAGATATCCGTAGACGGACCTTATCTGCATTATCTCGAATAAGTAAAACCGAACCGGATGTAGCGGTCAACGCGATAGTCTCTTGGTTTTCCTCTGTCCTCTTGAATCAACTAATGGACTAAAAGCTATTAATATCGACAGCGCATACCTCGTTACATAATATAGCTCAAAATATTTAGCAGTTAAAGGTTCATTCAAGACTGCCTATAGTTCGAAGCCAAAGACTTTTACACCAAGAAAGTCTCCTTCGAGATTCGAGACAATGTTTTTCGAGCATTCTTTATTCCTTACATAATTACAGAATTATTCCATCAAGCAATTCAATGATCGAGCGAATGATCGAGTAATTAATGAGCAATTGTACCAATTGATCCTGTGGTTTTGTGTCTGGTGTACCTATATCGAAAACCGAAACAAGTAAGGAGAATGAACTCCTTCGCAAACCTGGATTCATTCGGTTTTTTAGAACATTAGGAATGTTTAAAATTTAAAACCTGCTACGGCTACTCGGTTCGCTCTTAGAAATTATGGCGTAGGTAGCGTCTAGCCATGTATACCTATGGTATTCTAATTGTTTCATTTATATTTCAGTACATGGAACCTACCACTCTGCACTGACACTACGTAATTAACTCGTTCAAGAGAAAACACTCATTAACTGAGGTGCTGACGTACATCTAATACAACTAAGAAGTATTTTCTTAATCTCTGACTGCAAGCTGGAGTCTTTGTTTTCTTTACGTACTACCTACCTGACTTTTATCTGGAGTTGAGTGCTATAACTAACTGCCCGTACCACGCTCGGCTTGGACATTATTATTAGACGCTAGACGTCACGAAGGAGATTCCAAATAAACGCCTTGAAATGCCGTGGAGAAGAAAAAGTCCTAATGAAACCGTCGTGGAGAGAGCACCAAGTATTCAGCAGAACGCTGACGAGTCCAGCAGCTCCAGCACAGGCATGGGAACGTCTCATGAGATTGACTATGAATCTGATGAGGCTTCATCCCGTCTTATAATCAAGCCAGGTAAGCGAACATGCCTATCCTTTATTTGTGGTTACTTTTTCAGCTTAACTGAAACTGAATCCTTGTAAATTGTAGATGGATGGGGTACCCGGCACACGATGGCCTTTCTCGGATTCTGGGGTTTCGTCGCTTCCTACGCCATGAGAGTCAACCTTGCTTTTGCTATTGTTGACATGGTGTCCAACAACAGTTCCGGCCAGCCTTCACCGAATTCATCGATAGACGCGTGTCCATCACTTGTACATTCCGATAACACGGTATTCGGTGTTGTGGATACTCCGGTCAAGATTTCGCCGAGTAGCGGAGAGTTTGACTGGAACGCCGAGGACCAGGGTATCATTCTGGGAGCCTTCTTTTGGGGCTATGTCGTGACACAGATTCCTGGAGGAATGCTGGCAGAAAGAATCGGTGGGAAGTGGCCATTCGGAATCGGGATGCTCATCACTGGTAAGTACCTTGCGCTTGTTACAGTGCAGCCTAGGTCATATTAGAGGGTAATCATTTCGAATTACAACGTTTTGCAGCCGTATTTTCGCTTCTAACGCCGGTTGCAGCTCGATGGGGCAAAGGCGTCCTCATTACCGTCCGTATTATTCAAGGTTTGGGAGAAGTGAGACTAAACCAACGTTGAACCTCTAAATTTTCGAATTATCGAATCAATCCTGTTTTGAATCACAGGGTGTCACGAATCCGTCCATGCATGCCTTACTCGCTCGATGGCTACCGCCGCTCGAAAGAAGTAAAATGGGAACATTTGTTTACGCCGGTAAGTGCTGGTGGATAGTTGATGCCGGCATGTCCTCTATTCAATATTCAATATAATGTATTATTCAGAACCTAATTTTTATTTCTTATTCCTTACGACACAGGAGCCCAAATCGGAACTGTGATAGCAATGCCGTTATGCGGGTTTCTAATAAGTAGTGGTTTCATGGGAGGCTGGCCTTCCGTTTTCTATATCATGGGTCTCAGCGGAATTGTCTGGTTTGTGTTCTGGTGTATTTTTGTATTTGACACTCCAGCAGTTCATCCCAGAATTCAAGCGAAAGAATTGTCTTATATTCAGCATTCCATTGGCTCACAAACCTCCAAGGTAAGACACGTTTCAATTCAACCAACTAGTTATCGCCATTTTTTGATATTTGTAATAGTAGGTTGTTTGAAATATTCTAGCATAAGCTACCGACTCCTTGGAGAAAGCTGTTGACATCTATGCCTGTTTTGGCCATTTTGGTTGCTCAAACGGGACATGGTTGGGGTACGTCTTACAAAATCGTACTAAAGGAATTCAGTTACGAGCTACGCTAATCATTGTACTCATTCACGCTTCCAGGCCTCTACACTTTACTATCAGAGTTACCGACTTACATGAAGACTGTGCTGCATTTCGACATCAAATCCGTGAGTCTAGAAATACGATAAACCGTTTCGGCTCAATACTATGCTGAACTGAATCAAGCTCATATTATTTGTGTTCCAATTGTTTTCAGAACGGCTGGCTATCTGCGCTTCCGTACTTCATCATGTGGCTATTCTCGCTGATCTGCAGTTGGTTCGCAGATTCGCTGCAGGAAAAGAACATTGCCAGTACGACGGTCGTGCGAAAGGTCTTCAATACTATCGGTATGCCTACAAAAAATGTTTAACATGCTATGAATATGAGCAGTCGAGTACTACAACATGTTTTGATTTTCTGCCTTGCAGCACACTTCGGTTCCGCCCTGGCACTGATCGGCGCAGCATATTCCGGATGTGATCGCCTCGCTACCGTTACCCTTCTCACACTTGCCGTTGGAGTCAACGGAGCCTGCTACGCCAGCTTTCAGGTCAACCACATTGACCTCGCACCAAACCATGCCGCTGTCATGATGGGATTTACCAATGGATTCGCCAATCTCTGCGGAATAGCCGCTCCTTATGTGGCTGGGGTCATTATCAAAGACGGCGGTACCCTGGCAGATTGGAGACTGATTTTCTTCATTGCTGCTGGACTGCTGATATTTGACAATATATTTTATATGATCTTCGCCTCTGGAGAAGAACAGCCTTGGAATCGAGAGTCCAAGGCGGAAAAAGAGTGAGTTGTTTAATGCATCGTAATTTGTGATCGCTTGTTTGAAATTGACCAGTGGTCAAAGTGGTCGAGCTATCAAATCCTATAAAACTAGATTCACAAACTTATTTATAATTAGGTTTAAACGTGCGGCTTTTATTACGAAATAATTTTTAGACCATACGTATGTTTTTTTACTCTTCATAAATCCTGTTTTGACTTTAAATTATCGGAAGCGTGTAACGTGACGGACGGGCTTATCCTAATTACTTATCGAATGACGTAAAAAAAACTGCGCTCGCACGAAACCAGTCCACATACAAATTCATCTGGTCGGTAACAATACAGCCAGTATTGTAACGATTAGAGTTTTGAGAAACAAGCGTCAGCAAAGCACGTATCTTTAGTTTTAACTGCCAGTGAACTGGAAATGTCTGCAATTTTCTGCTACGACGAATCTAATCCTAATTTCTCTCCTCTAATTTGCAGGGAGCTTCCTACCGACCGTGACCCTCTGCTTCCAGGTGGAAACCGAATTTGGATTGACTGATGGAAAAGTTCCTGTACTTAATAGTCCGCCCACGCTGCGGAACATTTACATTTACCACTGTTTTCGAACAAAGTTTGTATATTCGTGTCTCTAGTCAATCTGCAAAATGGCAACTGCCTTTGCAAAAACGAATACGAAAACTAGCGAAATGTTCCATAATTGTTACTATTTAATCTATAATTAGAAATTATACATAAATATATGTGCCTTGTTCTTAACCAGATCACAATTATCGATAGCTTTACCACGTTTAACGCTAAAGCCAAATACCTATCTGTAAAATACCCGAATACCATTACAAGAATTTCGTGATACGGAAAATATAAATTACGTACAAATGCTTTCGAAAATATAATGCTAATCTCGTAAATGAATAGTTAGTTACCTTTTAAAACTCCGGATAGGTCGGATGTCGGATGCCGTATGAAAACCTATGTATAATGCGTACAATAATCTGTTTGTATTGTTTGTAGTTTGCAAATGACAACAATAAAATTCTAATTAAACAAAAATTGTTGAAACTAAAAAATTAACCAGCACAAAGCACTAGCGGTAGTTGAGCAATGCCTGTCAACTCTTACTGCAGGTTTGCACCATGTTAGCAGAAATAATCACCATTTCCTAACGAGTTTTCTGGGTCGCAGACCTCACTAATTAACCAGCATTTACGATCATAATTACAATTCCAAAGTTAACTTCACACGGAAAAAACATTGCGTGCTAGGAAAACTACCATTTACTACGTGGTGGAGGTAAGCTATTAAAAATCAAAGGTTTAACTGGAATCATCCGGAATTTCCTGCTGACTAACCAGATTAACTAATTATCGTTAAAAAGGGTTTCGAGTCAGTGGTGAATACCGAAATATTAGCATTCAAACAAAGTGTTTAAAAAAACGCTTTAGAATGTTAAAAAATCTTAGCAGCACGTGTTTAAAATTTAAAACACATTAACTCGAGGATAGTGAATGCATCGCCCCGTGTCTCCTGATGGACTTTGTCGTTCAACTTTGAACTCAGGCATTTGATTCTTTTTTATTAAACCTTATGATAACGTCAATAAATAGAACGTCTTTGGTGATGAGATGAATTATGTGGATGTAGGTACAAATTTAACGTCAACTAAGGAGCGGTATCGTGTAATTACATGACCCAAGCTAGACCTTACATGACAATTTAGATAAACATTTTTTTGTTACGTAATGCATCATGTATTAGAAACTTAAATTCCTATAGTTTACTTTGCCAAGAAAAAACGGAGCTCTACTTCTTATTTTATTAATTTCAATTTGATCCAGTCAAGCGTTATTTCATTTAGTTAGTTCAGTGTACGATTTCAGCTTGGAAACAACCCTTTATAAAATTAGTGGCTCGATTTTGAGGTGGGGTAGTTTACAGAATTCGGAATTCGGAATTCTCTGCTAACTGGGGGTGAGTTTGTGAGGGTGGGGGCGAGAGAGGGTGAGTGGCTGTGAAAACTTTCATCGCCAGTTATTTCCTTTCATGAATCATGAACACAACATCAGTCAAAAAATTGCAGCTAATTAATTTCGGATTATTTAATTTTTACTTTCCAAGATAAAAAACCTAAACTAGAATGGCATCAATTTATTTCATTTTAAATATAGAAATACGCGTGGGGGTGGGTCGGTTGGGTGGACATGAATTGATACGCTTTGTTCGAAATCTCAACTCTATTTAAGCTAAATCATGCAATACATTTACTAGTGGTCAAATCTTCTCAAATAAGATACCTTTGATTCCTAATTAATTTAAAATGTCGAAGACCGGTACCGCGATCGGATTAACGGTCAAACAAATTGGTAATCAATTCTACACAAGTTCTATCCCCACAAAAATGTGATTGTGGAACAAATCTCATAATCTCATGCATTAAACATTACGTTAGTAACGTTTATCTAACCCTCTCAATTTTAACGCATCTTAACGTTTGTCTTAACAGAATACTTGCATTTAACCTGACGCGTGAAGATAACTGTACTTGGTGGCAGCTCTCTATTTCCAATCGAATAGAGTGGAAGTACTGTCATGAACATGAATGACTAGCTTTAAAGATAAGTACAGACTAATTAAGATTAAGATTGCAGCCTATAGTAGCATTTAGTAATGGTGAAGATGCCGTAAATCAGTAATCTTCGTTCGTCATCGTCATCAGTACTAGTTTCGTGTAGACCTCGCGTGTATAGCCGTAACTCTTTCGGGGGAAGGCCGCCGCAGTTACTAATTGATAGCTTTCCAAGTATGTAATTGATACTAATAGGTTAATTTTAAGTGAAATAAGCAACAAGGTCGAGGCTCGATTCACGAGGTCGCCGTATTTTAATTTTTCAGCAAAATTGCATTTACCAGATTGTAAATATCTTAGGCAGCTGACAGAGCATAAATTCAGGACGCTGCAATAAGAGAAACTCTTCGGTCGCACATTCTGTTCGTTTAGAAGGCTTTAAATTTGGGATCGAAGGTGCCAAACTACCTAAAAATTTGTCCTCTACTGTCCATCCCTAGATTACGGAAACACCATGTCAATGTCGTTGAGCAAGAGTGATGCCGAGGGTAACCCGCAGAAGATACCTACCCGACCTGGTGGCTGGGGTCAGCGGCACACCCTTGTCCTGCTCGGTTTTCTGGGCTTTTCCGTCTCTTATGCAATGAGATTCAATCTGTCACTCGCCATTGTGGCGATGGTCAATTCAACCAAACTGGACTTCCCACAATCGGACCCTGACCTCGAATACTCCAACCTGACCAATAGAACGCCAAGGAATAGTCCTTTGCTCACGTGCCCGGCGTTGCACGAAGCACCGACTAGCCAGCATGCCAGTAGCAATGGAGAATTCAACTGGAACGAAGCGGAGCAAGGAGTGATACTGGGGTCATTCTTCTGGGGCTACGTCCTAACACAAATTCCAGGTGGAATTGTTTCCCAGAAGTACGGCGGTAAATGGCCGCTAGGTCTTGGACTCTTGGTCACCGCAATCTTCGCTATTCTCACTCCAGCAGCAGCTCGGCTGGATAAAACTTGTCTCATCGTTGTTCGGGTCATTCAAGGGCTCGGAGAAGTAAGCTAAAGGGTATCTTGTATCTGATAGCCAATGACACCATGAATCCTTGGTTCAGGGGCTGACCACGCCGGCGATGCACGTAATTTTGTCCAACTGGGCCCCGCCGGAAGAGCGAAGCAATCTGGCCAGTATTGCATATGCTGGTAAGACGTTGATGCTAGTCGCCGTTGATTGAAATTCGCCATTTTGTCCGCTTCGATTGAACACGCGTACTATACGTTAAAATCAATCACTTAGGTGCACAATTCGGAACGGCAGCGACCATGATTGGAAGCGGAGCTCTGATTCATTCCAACATATTCGGTGGCTGGCCGGCAGTTTTCTACGTGATGGGTGGCGTATCCATTGTTTGGTTCGTTCTGTGGACATTTCTCATGTACGACTCTCCAGAGGAAGATCCCAGGATCTCAAAGGAAGAGCTTCATTACATTCAAGCGTCGATTGGCAGTCAGAAGTCAAAGGTAAAAGGTCACACAACGCGTCGTGAAGAGAATTGACACAATTAATTTTGTTGCCAGACGAAAATTCCGACGCCATGGCTCAAGATCATGACGTCTGTCCCGGTTTGGGCTATCATCATTGGACATGTGGGTCACGCCTGGGGTCTCTACACGCTGCTCACTGAGCTTCCGACCTATATGAAGTCCGTCCTGCATTTTGACATCAAGCAGGTACGTTCTAATGCTGGAAAATCTTGGAAACTAGCAAATCATTGAATCCCTAAACTTCCAGAATAGTTGGATGTCAGCCTTGCCGTACATTGTTTTTTGGATCCTGTCCATCCTTCTCACACGTGCCGCCGATCTGCTGATCACCAAGAAGATCTTCCGAGTGGTCGTTGTTCGGAAACTGTGTCAGATCGTTGGTAAGGTTCAATGTTCTGCTATTTCGATTATTACTGGTTTCAATACGTAGGTAACAAATTTATGTTCCTAGCGCATTGGGGATCCGCTCTGGCCTTAGTCGCTGCATCCTACTCGGGCTGTGACCGAACTTTGACCGTTGGACTCCTGACAGTAGCCGTGGGCATCAACGGAGCGATCTATGGTGGCTACGTCGTGAACCATGTGGAGATCGCTTCGAACCACGCCGGAGTTCTAATGGGAATCACAAATACGTTCGCGAATCTTTGTGGTTTCGGGGCACCATACGTCGCTGGATTAATTATTAATCAGAACGTAAGCGTAATCAAAAGGTTCAAGGTGAAATTTTAGCTAATTTGGGTTGTTTGCGTTCCGTAGCCGTCGTTGGGTCAATGGCAACTGGTCTTCTTCATTGCTGCTGGAGTCTACTTCGTGGAAGCGCTACTCTACGCTCTTATGGCCACTGCTGATGAGCAGGACTGGAATGCTGGAGAAGTATCCTTTGCGGACGAAAATAGGCCCCAAGATTCCGCCCATCGAGAAGCCTCTATTAAGCTTGGAGCCAAGTGTTAAACAATTGCTTTTCATTTTAATTTACTGTAAAAACGTTAACGCATAATAAATGTATATATTTTGTCTATATATTAATTAATTGCTACTTAAATTTGAAAAACAAGAATCAGTAAATGCACCCGTTAATTAAATGGAATTCCGTGAAACAGGCTTCATAAATACCTACAATAATACATATACCTACTATACATAAATATAAACAATTCTTTCGTGAACCTACCAGATTATATTTAACATTAACAGATTACAGATTATGTCATTTCGAAGGCTTCCAGGCTTCACGGAGGTCATTTCAGTCAGATGCTTCGTCAATATAGAGTTTTAGTTTAGCGAAGAATTGGAGACTCATGGCACGGATATTATGATGATGATGGCAATGAGGAGAATGAGAATGATGATCCAGTATCCACAAGTATTGTCTTTCCGGTCAATCGTTCTTACACGACTTGTTTCTCCGACCAAACGATCTCTGGTTCGGTCAACGTGGTCAGTGATGTCTTCGATAAGCTCTGCGGACGGAAATTAGGAATTATGTATTTCACTCGCTAGATGAAAATAGACGCTTAGGCATGTGCATTAAATATTTTAATGTTCAAATTACCATTTTGATAGTCGACTTCACCTCCAATCACAGTGGCAATTTGCTTCTGACGAGAAATCACTTCTGAGAGAGCTTCCAAGCCTCGATCTTGTTCTAAATAATTTGAAAACCGTAGAAATTTCATACGGGTGAAAGCACGGTGAAAGTTATAGAATTCCTTAAAGCTTTTATAGTGCTTTTGTCTATTAACCTGCTAGTATGGAATACTGCTGATCCCTGAGCTGAGACACGGATTGATGACGTGTTTCCTCTTGCTCTTCTGGCTCTTCTGATGACCATCCCGTGGTACCCAGGTCACCCAAACCACGACCCCTGCTTGATCCAGGGCCACCGAGCAGGGCGTACCTCCCGGATGATTGTCCACTGTTCGACATCGTGTTCACGGAGTTCGGTTTAACAGGAGACCAAATAAGTCAACTAGCAGTATTTAGTTACGCAGTTGTTAGTTAATTGTCACCTGCGACCCCTGACCCGTCCGAAACAGGGCATTAATAAATGCAGTATCGAAATTCTGAATATGTATAGGACTTGAACTCCGTTTAGAAAAAACAAATTTGTGACAGAGTGAAAAACCTCGAAAAAAGATTTTTCGTGGGGCCATGCACGTGAGAGAAGAATAACTCATTTGCTTGCTCGGAAGCGGGAACGAAATCAAATCTCTTGTAACCTCGTGAACAGTGGTGTAAAAGTTAGTTGTTCCACAACCAAATGGTTGTGGTTTGGTTGGTAGTTGCGACTACCGCTACCACAACCGGTTGTGGAGTGGTTGGGTTGTGGTAAGGGTTGCTGATGTCCGGTTGTGGTTGTGGTTG